>PVJN01026204.1:0-29258 GCA_004026805.1 Lasiurus borealis
TCGCGAAGCGCCTTCGGCCAGTCCCACAAGTGTAAAGTGGGTTGGGTTGGCGGGTCGCGGCTCCTTAGGTCCAGGGGACCTGGAGGAGGCTGAAGGTGTTCTGGCTACCAGGGTGTCGGGCACTCTGGCCTTGCAAGATGGTATATTCGAGTGGTGGACTTTGACCTTGCCATAGTTCCATGAAGCAGCGATTTGAGGAGTAAGTTCCTGCTCCAGGTAAAAAGGGGGGAGAAAATCTGAGGACACCAGAGGGCATCCCTAACCTGTGCAGTGCCCATGAGTGTTTTCTCCAGGACCATCCTACCTGGTCCCTCTTGTATAAGGCACTCATGCCGGCGAACATCAAACGAGAAAAATTTGCGGGGGCTGCTCAGATACTAAGGAATATCCTTGGGTAACTTTTATAATTCCACTTAAGATTAATTCAAGGATGCAAAGAAGACCTATTCATCCCACTCCTAGGCTCTTTGGATAAGGCAGGGGGAAAAAATAAAAAGTATGGAATCACATAGACAGTGGGGGGTTGGGGTATCCCTGGGAGGGAGGGGGGACAATGGGGAGATATGTATACAGGTAACACAATAAAAAAAAAAAAGTATGGAATCAGACTAATCCCAGACAATTCTAACCTCTTATCACTGTGCTGGTTACTATCTTTTAGCCACGCCAGATCCATTCTCTGTCGTTCCTTATCCTGCCGTATCTAGGCAAGGCTGGCTTCTCCCCCACCGCATTCCTGAGCACCCTGGCCCTCTGACTTCAGATGGAGTCCAGCTACTGGGAGGTACTTTACAAGATTACCGTAAGGAGGAGGTCAGAGGGCACCAAAAAGAAAGTCCGCAGCAGTTACCACTTCCACTTTACCCCCCAGGATCCTAACCAATGGTAGGTTGACCAGCTCATCACAATTTTCCCAGGACTTTCTCGGTTTTAGCATTCATTGAAAGACTCACCTTCCAGGAATCTCCTCAACCCCAGCCAAACCAGGATAGCTGCTCATCCTATCCATTGGCCTGCTCTCCCAAGTTCCCACCGTTAGCTGAGTTCAGATAAATGGTCTCATCTTCATTCCTTCACCTCCTCGCCACTTCTCAAACCACTTCTGCCACTCACCCCCAACAAAAGCCTATTACCCAGTCTCCTCTCTCACATTTCAGTCTCCCCGTCTTTTCACCCACTCTATTACTAAGTCCTACATTAATGATTCCCAAATGTACATCGGTAGCCCTCCTCCCTGGTGTTTGGAGGGCTAACATTTATTGGGAATTTGCTCTGTGACAGAAACACTTGTAAGATTTTTGCAAACATTTTATTTAATCTTCAGAGTAACTTTGTAAGATAAGTAATATTACGATCTCCATTTTAGTAGATGAGGAAACTAAACCTTTAAAATGCTAGTAACTGGTGGAGCCAGTATTCACACCCGGTTCAGTCTGACTCCAGAGTTCATACTCCTCAGAAAGACCTTGCCTGAGAGCCCTCTACATTCTCCCTCTGTCCCCTGTTTTAGTTTCCCTGGTAATACTCACCTTTACCTAAAAATTTCTATTTGTATAGTGTTGTTCCAAGAAGACAAGTACTTTGTTTTCTTTAATACCATATCCTCGCTATCTAGAATAATCCTTCTCAAAGTTGAGCATGCATCAGAATGATGTGAAGGGCTGGTAAAAATAGACTGATTGACCCCCACAAGTGTTTCTGTTACACTGACCCCCACACCCAGAGTTTCTGATTCAGTGTGTCTCATGTGAGGCCCAAGAATTTGAATTTCTTACAAGTTTCCAGGTGATGCTAATGTGGTTGATATGCAGACCATACTTTGAGAGCCACACTTTAAAACATACCTGGCTTATGGTAGGAAAGTCAGTCCATACTTGAACTAATTAATTCAGTCACTTGTCAACTCTTATATTATTACTAGAGGCCCAATGCATGAAACTTGTGCAAGAGTAGGTCTTCACAGCTGCAGCCTTGATCTCTCCCTTGTAGCTGAGGACGGCTGCCTGAGTCCCTCCCTCACAGGTGTGGTGGCTGCAGCCCCAGCTTCGGCCCGGAAGAACGTTTGGAAGGACATCTGGTCTAATTAGCATATTACACTTTTATTATTATAGATTGACCCCCTCTAGAATTTAATATATGAAATAATACTACTAATATCAGTAGCATTTTTCTCTCTTTATAGAGCACCTCTTTAGTCACCAAAGAAGCTAAGAAAAAGAGCTCTGATTTGGACAGTGGATGAAAGGGGTGAGCTAGGAAGGGAAACCTTTTATTCTATATATATACTTGTGTCACCAAAGGGAGTCTGTATTTGGAATGAGCAGCCTGTATTCTCAATTTTGGTGAATGGCACCATAACCCATCACTCACCAATTCAGAAACCTGAAAGTCATCTTGACTCCTCTCTATGTCTTGGCTCTCAAGGTTAATTATACAAAAAACTCTGCTTATGAAATTGATAGATGGCAACAAGGGGAAGATCTCAATGTTCACTCTGCAGGGATAAGCCTGAACTTGTCCCACAAATGACTTTGTGACCGTGAGGAAGTCATTTAGTTTCTCAGAACCTTGTTTTCTCCATTTGAAAACATTGGATTAGATTGTGATTCTCAAATGGGTTTAATTGGTAGAGAACCTGGAAGTAAGGTCCTCTGTAGGAAATACTTCATAGTACTGACACATTTAATCTGGTCATACAAATCAGGAAACATTTTCATTGAAGGATCTATTAGTATATCATTCAAAATTAATATAAAAAATCAATTCTGAAATTATCCTATATAATAAAAGGCTAATATGCAAATTGCTCCCACTGGTTGGAGTTTGACTGACCGGGTGTTAGACGTGCACTGACTACCATGAACATGGTGGAACATGGCAGGTGCTGGCAACGTGGCACGGGCAGCAGTGGAGATGTTGCTGACCCTGATGGGCCCTGATGAGAGTGGGATCACAATGGAATGGTGAAGCAGATGAGCAGGCGGCTCCAGGCCAAGGCTGGTGCGAGCAGGGACCCCGATCAGACTGCCAGTTGCCCCACAGATGGCCCTGATCACCTGCCAAGCGTAGGAACCCTACCTGTGCAAGAATTTCGTGCACCAGGCCTCTAATATGTCTATAAAATAATAAGGCAGGTAATTTAACATGCTCAACTAATTCTAAATTTATATTTGCTTGCTGGAAGGCAAACAAAAGCAGATTCCAAAGGCTTGTGAAAGTTTGAAAGGAAAACATTGATTAAATCAATCTTGTGAAAGTCTGAAGGGAAAACTGATTAAATCATATCTTGTGAAAGTGTGGAGGGAAAGCTGACTAAATCATATCTTTCAGTTGATATTTTCTGAAAATTGAGAACAGCTGCCATTTAAAATTTTTAGTACTAGCTTTCCTCTGGAGTAAGGTGTGGAACCACTTGCTTTTCTAAAGTCCTATGCCAGTAAGGGCTTCAAAAATCCAGTTTTTAGACCCCTTCTTCATTTTTAGATAAGCACTGCCACCTCGTGGTAGGATTTTGTCACGTCAGTTCACCTATCCTAAAACCTTTTTGGTTTTTTAATTTAAAGGGTATTCAAAGAGTTGTCTAAACTTTCCCTTGGTACAGTGAAATAATTGCATCTCTCAGAATCTGATTTTAAAAATTCATGCTGTAATTCCATACGATTATGAAGTTCATTTTGGAGAGTGTGCTGCTTGAAGGCCAGGGTGTTTTTCTTGCCTAACGTAGTACACACTGACCTTGAAAAATATCACAGGACCTGACACATAGTGGGTGTTTAGTGAATAATTGTGGCATAAGTGTTTAAAATACCATGGCCTAAAAAAACAAAACCAAGGAACACCAGGGCCTTTTGCCAAGGCATGACACACCATCAGCTTCTTGTATGCAGAAGCTCCTTTATCACAACTTTTGGCAACCTAAAGTACCTATAAAATATTCATCCACTCATTCGACAAACCTTAAGCACCTGTTTTAAGCCTATGCTAGACACCGACAATGTAAAGATAAATAAAATACAGTTTTATTCTCAGACAGGTTTCCATTGCTGGCTGGAGATAGGCAAGCAAACTACCTTGTGTTATACTGGAAGTATGGACAATAGCTGTGGGGCCCCCAAGAGAGGGGCAGCTGACTTTGTCTGGGATAAGTCAGGAGGCGATGAATCCCGAACTGAGTTTCAAAATGGACTGGAGTTCTCCAGGCTGGCACAGGGAGGGAAAGGCATTGCAGGTATGCGTAGGGGCTTGATAAAGCATGTTGTGTTCGGGAAACTGAAAGCAGGTCAGTATGACTGGAGCACAGGGTGTGTGTGTGTGTGTTTGTGTGTGTGTGTGTGGTGGGAGTGAGGATGGCCAGCACAAAGGCTGAAAGTTAAACAGGGAAGAACAAGTCTAGAATGCTATGCCTAGAATTTAGCTTTCAGACTCTATAAACTGGGCAGCTCGGGGTAGGGGGTTGTAGGAGGGTTAGTAAGAAGTTGAGCAGCATGGTTAAATATATGTCTGAGAAAGATTATTCTGGTAACATCTGAAGGATGGATTTGGAAGGAGATTAGACTGGAGGCAGGAAGACCAGTTGTCTAGGTGGGGGATTATAAGGACCTGAACTAGGTCAATGATAGTAACAATGGAGAGGAGGAGATAGAATGGGAAATAGAGGCAAAATTGGCAGGGCTCATTGGACGACTAACCTTGAGGGGCAAGGGACAGTGGAGTCAGTGTGACTCTCGAAACTCTCAGGTTTCTGGATTGGTTGAGTGACAGATTATGGTGCCATTCACCAAAATTGAGAATATATGTCACAAATTCCAAATACAGACTCACTTTAGCTTGATACAAGTTAGTATGTGGAACAAAAGGTTTTCCCTTCCTAGCTCACCCCTGTCCACCGTTGTTTAAATTGGAGCTCAAGTTCTCTCTCATCCCCCATCCTCTCCCCTGCCTACACTCCCAACCCTGGCTTTTCTGGTGACTAAAGAGGTGTTTCCCAGGCACAGGTTCATCTCTCCATTCCATTTCCAAACTGCCATCCATGCAGCACCCAAAACCTTAATTCCATTCAAATGTTTTCTCTTTAACTCCCTTTTCCTTTCTGGACACGTACCAGGAAAAATGTATAAGAGAAATTCCTCTATCCTGCTTTATTCAATTTATTTTTGCCTCAGGCTTTGTTAGTCAGTTTCTCTAAAAACCCAAGTGTCTTTGCCTAACGCCCTATAGAAACGGAGTGGCTTGGTGGTGCCAGTGGTGTTTATGTGGACATTTGCATCATCGGGATTTGGTCAATTATGTCTTAATCACATGCATATGCCCCTCAACCAGCTTAGGGAGACTGTATGTGTGTTTGGGAGCAGGGCATTCTGTCATAGGACAGGTGATTTCTGTTCCACGCCTGCTTTGTATTAAATTTTTAATTGAATGTTAATGACTGACTCTCTTCAAGAGATGCCAGATAATTCAACTGTACCTAGAAGGGCAGAGTCTTATAAGAACAAGTACCATATTTTCCGGCATATAAGATGACTGGGCGTATAAGACGACCCCCAACTTTTCCAGTTAAAATATAGAGTTTGGTATATACTCGTCATATAAGATGACACCCGGCAAAAGCCTCTGTGCTCAGCTTGGATGGGGCGGAGTCTCAGGGCAGAGCAGACAGCAATGGCTTCCCATCAGCTCTGCCCTAGGAAGTCCTGGGTCTCAGTGTCCCACAGTAATTGCTGCAAGCACCTCTGAGAGAAAACTGCCCTTGAGTTTTGCCCACTGCCAGACAGTCCAGTTTCTCCACAAATGAGTCTGGGTCTCCAGAGGCTTACTTGGAACTGGAGTTCAGAGCCTTCGGGAGCTTTTCTCTCCCTCCTGGTTGAGAAAGCCAGTTGTGTATTCAGTTGCCTCTCTCCACACATGCACACCTTGGTACTTCTGCTTTCTGCAGCTCCTCTGAGTCTCAGTGTGCTTTTCTCTTTCCTTCTAGTTGTAGAGTTTCCACTCAGCCAGCCTTCCTGTGGTTCTGGATGATGTCCATTTTGTCTTTTAGTTGTAGTTTTGAAGTGGTTGTGCGAGGCAGCAGTGTAGGTGTTTACCTATGCCGCCATCTTGGTTTCTCTAACAAAAAATATTTAACTAGAAATGGATTGAAGACTTGAACATAAGACCTGAAACCATAAAATTCCTAGAAGAAAACAGGCAGTAAGTTCCTGGACATCAGTGTTGGTGATGCTTTTTTTGGATCAGACACTTACAGCCAAGGAAACAAGAGAAAAAATAAATAAGTGGGTCTATATCAAACTAAAAAGCTTCTGCATAGCAAAGGAAACCACCAACAAAATGAAAAGCCAAGCTACTTAATGGGAAAATATTTTTAAATAATATATCTGATGAGGGATTAATATCCAAAATATATAAAGAACTCAGACAACTCAATAACAAAAGAAAAAAACAATTGAAAAATGGGTAGAAGAATTGAATAGAAATCTTTCCAAAGAAAGCATACAGATGGCCAATAGGTACCTGGAAAGGTGCTCAAATTCACTATCAGGAAAATGCAAATCAAAACCACAATGATCTGTCACCTCATACCTGTTGGAATGGCTATCACCAAATGATAATAAATAACAAGTGTTAGGATGTGGAGAAAAGGTAACCTTAGTGTACCATTGGTGGGATTGTAAATTGGTGCAGCCACTACGGAAAACAGTATGTAGGTTTCTAAAAAAAAAATTAAAACTAGCCCTGGCTGGTTTGGCTCAGTGGATAGAGCATTGGTCTGCAGATGGAAGGGTCCTGGGTTCTATTCCAGTCAAGAGTATATGTCTGGGTTGTGGGCTAGATCCCCAGTGGGGGATGTGCAAGAGGCAGCCCATCAGTGAATCTCATCATTAATGTTTCTATCTCTCCCTTCCTCTCATAAATCAATAAAAATATTTTTTTAATTAAAACTAGAACTACCATATGATTCAGCAATTTCACCTCTGTGTGTTTATCAGAAAGAAATGAAAACAATAACTTGAAAAGATATAGGCAACCCATGATCACTGCAGCACTATTTACAATAGCCAAGATATGAAAACAACCTAATTACCCATCAATTGATGAATGAATAAAGAAGATGTGGTGTGTATATATATAATTTTAGTTTTTTTCAGCAAGAGAAAAAATATAAAATCTTGCAATTTGCAACAACAGGGATGATCCTTGAAGGCTCTGTACTAAGTGAAATAAGTAATACAGATAAAGACAAATGCCACATGATTTTATTTATATGTGAAATCTAAAAAACAAACTGAGTTGACAGACACAGAGAATAGATTGGTGGTTGCAGAGGCAGAGGGTGGAGGATGGGCTAAATGAGTGAAGGCGGTCAAAAAGTTTATTTTATAAACTTAAGAGTTATAAAATAAGTCATTAGAAAGCACTATACAATGTGGTAACTGTAGTTAATAATACAGTGTTGCATATTTCAAAATTGCTAAGAGAGTAGATCCTAAAAGTTCTCATCACAATGCCCAGTTGGCATGGCTCAGGGGTTGATTGTCAACCTATGAACCAAGAGGTCACAGTTTGATTCCTGGTCAGAACCCATGCCTGCGGTATCTATCTCTTTCCCTCTCTCTTCCTCTCTGAAATCAATAAAAATAAATTTTTAAAAATCCTCATCACAAGAAAAAAAATTCTGTAACTATGTATGGTGACAGATGATACGTAGACTTGTGGAGATCATTTCATGATATTTACAAATATTGAGTCATTTTGTTGTATACCTGAAACTTATGTAATGTTATATGTCAATTATACCTCAATAATTTTTAAAATATTTATTTAAAAAGAGGGATTAGAAGATGACAGTTAATGACTAGAAGCTAATGAGAAGAACTACTTTAGAAAAGTAAATCCTTTGAAGAAAATATTAGTTTGTGGATTTTTTTATAAAGGTGGTTTTTATGCTTGATGACCCTCTAGCAACTATCAGTACATTTTTTCATGATCCTAATCCATATCTTTATAATGGCATTAAAATCCATTTATAAGATCATGTAAGAAACTTTAGAAGTCAGCTCATCCTATCTCATAAAATAAACGGAGCCTCAGAGAAGGTGTTATGTTATCTGTAATTTACTTATATTAAATATTATATAACATATGTTAAGTATATATATTAAAATATTTCAGACTAGAAAGTTTTATATATGTGTATAATTTAATTTTAATGTAAAACTTGGCAGCTGTTAGTTAAGTTTTAAGTACTCTAATAAGAATTATACACTCTAGGGGTGGTTTGTTAGTGTCTGAGAAATTGTAATCAATTGCTCATATTCCAGTAGCAGCTACAAGAACTTCAGCTATCTCTATCTCCAATCAATATTAGAAGACTGATAAATATGGCTGGGTGTTAAATATGGTTTTTCATGGGTGAACGGAGTGGTGTCAAATATGTGATTTGGCTAGAAGTATTGTATTTCCATGCCTGACCAAGAAATGAGAATCTAGTGAGTGATGTTATGGGCTTAGTATTTATTCAGTTTTTTTCTCCCCATTGAGTGGAGGATCCTGTTGCCTAATTCCAACAGGTGAGTTACAAATATTCTGACTAGGATTCTGCTTACTAGAATATTATCTTACTTACCTAAAGTAAACCTTTCATGCAAAGTGTTTGGCAAAGTGTCTAAAAAGATCAAGAGCTGGAACTTTATTGCGCTTGCAAGTTGTATGACTGGTTTTGCCTGCTTGTTCATAAATATTTGAGCATGTGACATTTAAATGTGGGACTTGCTTTCATTGTAGCACACTGCTGGGTCGTAAGGTTTAGGGAAGGAATATATGACCCATCTCTCATTGTTAGAGGTTGCTGATATCTGCCCCTCACCCCTGCCACAACAACCAAATAAAAACCCACTCAATAATTAGCAAATATATGTTTTTTAATATAATTAATAAATAAGCAAGTTGGAGTGGATTAGTTTGCAACAGAAGATAATTTCCTAAGGTCACATAACAATTGACTCTTGCCATCATAAAATGCACAACAAATTATTTATACCACATTAATAAAAAGAGAAGCCAACCAATGATGAGTCAAAGTAGACAATGCAATGTTTTATTTTATTTTATTAATTTTTTACAGAGAGGAAGGGAAAGGGATAGAGAGAAACATCGATGAGAGAGAAATATTGATCAGCTGCTTCCTGCACACACACACACCCCACACACGGGAGATGTGCCCGCAACCAAGGTACATGCCCTTGACCAGAATCGAACCCAGGACAACGCTCTATCCACTAAGCCAAACCAGTCTCGGCAATGCAATGTTTTAAGAAGATAGCTTACTGGAGTCTGGAGAATGGGTTGGGAAGAGAAACATTAGAGACAGGAACACCAGTGAGGAGACTGTTGCTATAGCCCAGATGAGGCAGGAGTCAGAGGTGCAACATGGTGCAATAGAACAAGTCTGGGCACTGGCATCAGAGAGATCCATTTAACACGTAACTGTGGGGAAGATTACTAGTACCTTTCCCCCAATCGAAAAAATGATTAAGTGAGATGGCAATTCACTGTGTGGGTATGCAGTAGGCACTAAATAAGTGCTAATTCCTTTCATCACACTTAAACCGTAAAATGGAATAACGAAGTAAAGGCAGAAAGACTAGTCTAAGCCTAATCGAGGGCTTAAGCTCTTCCTGTCACCAAACATTAGAAGCAACATTTAGACTACAATTTGCTATAATTTTCTTGCTCTTCTTGCCTGGCAAGATCATTTCAAATCAACAAACTTTTGCTAAGTAGAGCAATTAGGTCTATACAAAGAACAGAGAAGATAAAAAGATAAAGATGTCAAAGAGCTTCTTAATATTCTTTTTCTACCTTAATACTTTAACGCGATGCACATGTGGATCCTGGTGCTAAACCATTCAAAGACGACATCCTTCTGGGTGAGGGTTTCATACGTAGCAGAGCAGCCACCTCATTGCAATCTATTAAACTCAGCCCTTGAGCCGAAGCCGGTTTCGCTCAGTGGATAGAGTGTCAGCCTGCAGACTGAAAGGTCCGGGGTTCGATTCTGGTCAAGGGCATGTGCTTGGGTTGCGGGCATGTGCTTGGGTTGCAGGCACATCCCCAATAGGGGTTGTGCAGGAAGCAGCTGATAGATGTCTCTCATCGATGTTTCTAAGTCTCTATTCCTCTCCCTTCCTCTTTATGAAAAATCAATAAAATGTTTTTGAAAAAATAAAAAAATAAAGTCAGCCCTTGACATAAGGGTTTGTAAGAATTAAAACAAACAAACAAACAAAAAAAGAGAATAAAAATTAATTTAGTTTCTCCCTTCTGAGCTACCTCTAGCTTTTTCAACATATTAGAAGGAACTGATATCCCAGGCAGTACATTCGACTTTTCTAATATATTATTTAATCAACACAACAAACGTATAGTGTCAATACTATTATTCCCATTTTTATAGATGGGAACTAAGACCCAGAGAAGGAAAAAGGGTTTATTATTCAGGATCTAACAGCTAAATAATAGTTGAGCTAGGATTGAAATCTAGTCTCTGTAACTCCAAGCCCAGTGCTCTTTCCTCTGTTCCAGGGTGTATTTTTGTTGTTGTTGTTTGTTTTTTTTTTAAATATATTTTATTGATTTTTACAGAGATGAAGGGAGAGGAATAGAGAGTTAGAAACATCTATGAGAGAGAGACATCAATCAGCTGCCTCTTGCACGCCCCCTACTGGGGATGTGCCCACAATCAAGGTACATGCCCTTGACTGGAATCAAACCTGGGACCTTTCAGTCCACAGACCGACGCTCTATCCACTGAGCCAAACCAGTATTGGCTTTTGTGTTTTGTTTTTTTTTAATTTAAAGATGTGTGACTGGGAGAGAAACCAAGATGGCAACACAGGTGAACACCTAAACTGCTGCCTCGCACAACAATTTCAAAACTACAACTAAAAGAACAGACACCATCCAGAACCACAGGAAAGCTGGCTAAGTGGAAATTCTACAGCTAGAAGTAAAGAGAGGGGCTCATGAAGACTCAGAAGAGTTCTAAAAAGCTAAGGTATGGAGATACACACGTGGAGAGGATGGGCAGCAGAGGGTCTGGCTGGCTTCCTCTAGCTGGAGGGAGATGGAAACTCCAGACTGCACTGAACCCCACTTCTGACTGCACTAAACCCCAGTTCTGGGCGAGACTCATACAGAGGGAGTCTGGACTGTTGTGAAAAGGGAGGAGTGCACAGAAACTCAGGGGAGCCAGAAAAGCAGAGGTCTAGAGGCTTGCGCAAAAGGCAGAGGTCTGGAGGCACGCGTGTGCACACAAGAGAGGGCTGCAATGATTACTGAGAGACACTGAGACCCAGGGGCAGCCATGTAGGGCAGGGTTGGTGGGAAGCCAAGGCTGTCTGCTCATCCCTGAGATTCCGCCACATCCAAGCCCACCACAGAGGCTGTTGCAATCTTGCAAGTCTTAAGGCTGAGTCCAGCATAGAAGTTCTCTGGACATAGACACAGCTGATCCTCATAACCAATTGGCTTGAAGGTCAATTGACCCCAGTGATACCAACAACAATCAAGACTTAACTACAACAGGACTGTACACACAGTCCACAAAGGGGTGCACTAAGAGTGTACACCTCAGGTAACTGGGGATGTGGAGCTATTGGGCCATTTAGGACACCAAGCACACAAAGCTACTCTACCAACTCAGGGAAGTAGTGAAAATACGGAGACAAAGGAAGAGATCACAAACAAAAGAAATAGAAGAAAACAAACGACTGGATATAGAGTTCAAAACTATGGTTATAAGGTTTTCTAAGACTTTCCTAAAAAAGATAGATAAATTTAGCAAGACCCAAGAAGGGATGAAAAAGGACCAACTAGAAATTAAACGTGCACTGACTGAAATAAAAAATATACAGAGACCTAACAGCAGACTAGAGGAAGGCAAGAATCAAGTCAAAGATTTGAAATACAAAAAAGCAGAAAACACTCAACTGGAAAAGCAAAAAGAAAAAAGAATCCAAAAATGTGAAGATAGTGTAAGGAGCCTCTGGGACAACTTCAAGCATACCAACATCAGAATTAAGGGGGTGCCAGAAGAAGAGAGAGAGCAAGATACTGAAAACATATTTGAAGAAATAATGACTGAAAACCTCCCCTACCTGGTGAAAGATATAGACTTACAAGTCCAGGAAGCACACAGAACCCCAAACAAAAGGAATCCAAAGAGGACCACACCAAGACACATCATAATTAAAATGCCAAGAGCAAAAGACAAAGAGAGAATATTAAAAGCAGCAAGAGAAAAACAATTAATTACCTACAGGGGAGCACCCATACAACTGTAAGCTGATTTCTCGACAAACTATGCAGGCCAGAGGGAGTGGCAAGAAATATTCAAAGTGATGAACAGCAAGAATATACAACCAAGATTACTCTGCCCAGCAAAGCTATCATTCAGAATTAAAGGTCAGATAAAGAACTTCACAGATAAGAAAAAACTAAAGGAGTTCATCAACACCAAACCAGTATTATATGAAATGCTGAAAGGTACTCTTTAAGAAGATGAAGAAGAAGAAAATGGTAAAGATAAAAATTATGAACAACAAATACATATCTATCAACAAGTCAATCTAAAAATCAAATGAATTGAAAATCTGATGAACAGAATAAACTGGTGAATATAATAGAATCAGGAGCACAGAAAGGGAATGGACTGATAATTCTCACGGGGAAAGGGGTGAGGTGGGGTGTGCAGGAAGAGACTGGACAAAAATACACCTATGGATGAGGACAATGTGGGGGAGGTAAAGGCAGAGGGTGGGTTGGGAGCTGGGTGGAGGGGAGCTATGGGGGGGGGGGAGAGAAACAAATGTAATAATCTGAACAATAAAGATTTATTTAAAAAATAAAGATGTGTGACCTTGTTATCTTATTAAAAGATATCAACTCTATTAGAAGTGCCAAGTTTTTAAGAGGCTGTTAGATGTGAATTCCTAACATAAGGGCATGTATTTGGTAACTAAGACCAGATTCTCTCAGTTTGAAGATTGGAAGATCTTCCCTAGGGAAACAGAACATGCAAGAGAAAAGCCTGTAGACTCAAAGCCACAATGAGATAGCACCTCACCGCTGCTAGAATGGCTATGATAAAAAAGACAAGAGATAATATGTTGGCAAGGATGTAGAGAAAAGGGAACCCCTGGGCACTGTTGGTGGGATTGTAAATTGGTATAGCCACTATGGAAAACAGTATGGAGGTTCCTCAAAAATTCCAAATAAAAGACTATACTTTCAGGGATCGTTTCTATGGTTTGACACTAGAGAAGTTTCTCCGAACGTGCAGAGCACCCGAAACCAGGAGGAGGCGCAGCGTTCTCTCCTGAGCATGAAGCTGGCTTTGGTGTTGCTTTTGCAGCTGCAACTAGCCATTGGTGATTGCTCTTCTCTTCTACTGTGAGGGTAAGAGGGAGAGGATGCAGTCTGAGTGGTTTCTGGAAAAAAAAATTCAAAATAGAACTACCATATGATCCAGAGATGCCAATTCTGGGTATTTATCTGGAAAAAAATAAAAATACTAATTCAAATATATATATACAAAATGGAATACTATTTATCATAAAAAGACTGAAATCTTGCCATTTGCAACAATATGGATGTTGAGGGTATTATGGTAATACCTCATAATACATTGAGGGTATTATGCTAAGTGAAATAAGTCAGACAGAGAAAGGCAAATACTGTGTGTTTGGAATATTATTTTTCCCAAATGGATAGCCAATAGTCCCAACATTTCTTATAGCCACTATTTTCCTCTAATTTAAAATGCCATCTTTTTTGTGAACTAAATTCTAATAGATAAATAGATTATATATAGATAGATAGATAGAGAATCTTGTTTATGTTTTTTTAAATATATTTTTATTGATTTTTTTACAGAGAGGAAGGGAGAGGGATAGAAAGTCAGAAATATCGATGAGAGAGAGACATCAATCAGCTGCCTCCTGCACGCCCCACACTGGAGATGTGCCTGCAACCAAGGTACATGCCCCTGACCGGAATCAAATCTAGGACCTTTCAGTCCGCAGGCCGACGCTCTATCCACTGAGCCAAACCAGTCTCGGCTTGTTTATGTTTTTTATAATGCTCATATATTTTTGATGAGTAATATTTTATTTGAATAAATTGCAGTTTCATAGTACATTTGATATCTACTAGGGTAAATCCTTTCTCCTACTTGATCAGTATTCTTGCCTATTCTTACAGTTTTTGGTCAACCTGCCAAATTTCATTTAAAAATAATTATTTGGATTAGAAATGACATCTTTAAAATAAGTAGTCTCCCATATGTCTTTGTTTTTTTTTCCACATATTAGAGTAAAACTTCATATAGGGCTTTCGTGTTTCTTATTAAGTTCATTTCTTGCTTTTTTGTAGATTTTGTAGCAATTGTGAATTGATTCTTTTTTATGACATAGTCTAGGTCAGTGGTTGGCAAACCGTGGCTCCCAAGCTGTGGTTTGCTGGTCTGTTGACTAATGAGTTTGCTGACCACTGTGTAGTTGGAAACTGTGAGGATTAGGCAATTGCTGCATATTGTGTGCAAAGAGGTAAAGGGTAGTATATGACAGTGGTCAGCAAACTCATTAGTCAACAGAGTGGCAAGCCGTTGGCTCGTGAGCCGCGGTTTGCCAACCACTGGTCTAGGTAAGTTATCACTGGTCTGTATGGAAACTTGATTTCTATGTGTTAATTTTATATATAACCAATTTATCAACTGTCTTATTCATTATAATTTTTTAGTTGTTTCACTTAGAGTTTCTAGGAAGTATCTTTCATCTTCAGGGAATGCTTGTATTGTGTCTTTTTTCCTATATTTAGAATAATTTCTTTTTCTTGTCTCTCAGGGATAAATACTCCAATATGACATTGACCAGTAGAAATAATAATTGGCATGCTTTTCTTGTTTTTTATTTTAGTGGGGTTTGCAGTTTGCCATTTTTATTGTAACAAGTAATTTGATAGAGTGGCTCTCAATTACCAGAAGCATGAATATATTACCTAAACAAACTGTTTACTTAGAGCTGCTTTAGTCAACAGGCATCAAGACATCCTGGAAGAGATCTGCTGCTGCTGACCTCCCTTCGTCCCATAAATATGTCCTGACCAGGGGACCAAGATGCTAACAGTTTATATAAGGTGAGTTTCATGGAAACTAAGTAGCCACCCAAATACTTTCTCAGTAACTCTATAATCCTTCCTTGCATGGATAACATAGCTTGTACATATTATAGTAACATGTTCCATGTAACAGGATATATCTGTATTTAACATAAAGCATTTAATTTAATAAAACACATCTATATATAACATTTATGTGCTTATTTAGCTCTAGATAATTGCCTTTGTGGGAATCTTAGTATAGGCATCTATGATAGGTAATGTTTACTATATGCAATGTTTGCCTTTTTTTTTTTTTTTTTGTAGATGCTTTTTGTTACATTATGGTGGTGATGATGGTGATGATGATGATGCTAGGAAAAGTTTTGTGTATAGCCGAAGCTGGTTTGGCTCGGTAGATAGAGCATCGGCCTGTGGACTGATGGGTCTCAGGTTCGATTCTGGTCAAGGGCATGTGCCTTTGTTGCGGGCACATCTCCGGTAGGGGGCTTGCAGGAGGCAGCTGATTGATGTTTTTCTCTCATTGATGTTTCTAGCTCTCTATCCCACTCCCTTTTTCTCTATAAAAAAAAAATTAAGTTGTATGTTTACTTTGTTCTAGTTACTGTTAAAAGTACTTTATATATAACTCATTTAGAGAATTTCCTTCTTTTCGCAGTTTACTAATAGTTGTGTTTGTATGTGTGCACGTGTGTTAACAAGAGTCTGGGATTTTACTGAATGCTTTTCCAGCACCTATTAGGATAATTGCATGATTTTTCTCCATTATTCTACTACTATAGGGAACCATATGAATAGATCTCGTACTGTTAAATCAGAGCCTCATGAATTCCTCTAACCCAGTGGTTCTCAACCTTTCTAATGCCACAACCCTTTCGTACATTTCCTCATGGTCACCGGACCCCCAACCATAAAATTATTTTCATTGTTACTTCATAACTGTAATTTTGCTACTGTTATGAATAGTAATTAAATATCTGTGTTTTCTGATGGTCTTAGGTGACCCTGCTAGTAGTTCTCAATCTGTGGGTCACCACAGGTTAAGAATTGCTGCTATAGAGCTTAAGACCATCGGGAAACGCAGATATTTACATTAAGGTTCATTGACAGTAGCAAAATTACAGTTATGAAGTAGCAACAAAAATGATTTTATAGTTGGGGGTCACCACAACATGAGGAAATGTATTAAAGGGTTGTGGCATTAGAAAGGTTGAGAACCACTGCTCTAACCCATCAGTGTCATTACTTTGCACTGATTACCTCGTGCTCTTCATGTTCTCATTTTTTTCTTTCCTAGTCTAGAGTCCATTGTACATCAAAATCACCATATTGGAAATATTCTTAACTAGTGCCCAGTGCACAGATTCTTGCACTTTGAAAGGAAATTAATTAGAAGGTGGCCAGCTGGGTGGGACTGGATGAGGTGGCTAGTCATGCCCTAAAGCCAACCTCCCACAGTCCCTCTCAGGCCAGCTGCACCTAAAGTGGCGCCTCGGCTCGATGGGCATCTATGGAGTAAGTGGGGTCCCTCCGGCAGGTGGTGTCCCTCAGCCTGGCCTGTGGGGATCGGGCCAAAAGCAGCTCTCCAACATCCCCCGAGGGGTCCCGGATTGCAAGAGGGGGTTCTCAAGTGACACACCTCTGGGTTCAGGGTACATCACCAGAAAACCGCCCGCTGCCATGTCACTGCAGCTTGGCAACCCCTGCATTGAGCTTCTGCCCCCTGGTGGTCAGTGCACATCATACCTACCGGCCAATCAGCTAGTAGCTTAGTTTTTTATATACATAGAACTAGAGGCCTGGTGCATGAAATTCGTGCACAGGGGGAGGGGTGTCCCTCAACCTGATCTGCACCCTCTCTAATCTGGGAGCCATAAGGGGATGTTCTACTGATGGGTTAGGCCTGCTGCCCCTGGTTCTCTGCTCTCTGCAGGGCCTGCCTGCTCCACACCATGGTGACTGCCAAGCAGGCTATGCTGGGAGTTGCCTGCGGGCCAGGCTTGCCTGCTCCTGGGTCACTGTGGCAACGGCCAAGCAGGCTGTGCTGGGTGCTGCCTGCGGGCTGCGCTTCACTGTTCCCGGGTCTCTGAGGCTGTGTTGGGTTCTACCTGTGGCCACAGCGATGGCCAAGCAGGCCTCTTTGCACCCTCCTGTCAATCTCCACGGAGGCGATGAGGTTAATTTGCATACTTACTCCTGATTGGTTGATGGGCATTGTGAAGTACAGTCAATTTGTGTCTTTCTCTTTTATTAGTGTAGATTCTCTTGTTACTTTCTCACTCAGGAAGCAGCTGCTGAATGTTTCTCTCTCATCAATGTTTCTATCTCTCTATCCTTACTTCCTCTCTATCTAAAAAAAAAAAAAAGAGAAGCAATAAGAACATATTTTAAAAACAAATCAGTTGTTTTGAATAATCCAAAATGAAATTAAGAAAACAATTTCACCCTAGCCAGTTTGACTCAGTGGATAGAGTATCAGCCTATAGACTGAAAGATCCCAGGTTCAATTCCAGTCAAGGGCATATAGGCAGGTTGTGGGCTGAATCCCCAATAGGGGGCATGCAGGAGGCAGCCAATCATATTCTCTCATCATTGATGTTTCTATCTCTCCCTCCTCCCTTCTTCTCTGAAATGAATAAAAAAATATTTTTAAAAAATCAATTGCAATTACATAGTACCATGAAGAATAACATATTTAGGAGTAAATTTAACCAAAAATGTGTAAGATTTGTTCTCTAAGAACTACAAAACATTGTTGAAAGAAATTAAAGATAACCTAACTAAATGGAATATATCCTGTGTTCATGGATTGGAATATTTAATATGGTTAAAATGGCACTACTCCCCAACTGCCTTTTGGGGGTGAGGGGCAGAAATAGACAAGTTGATCCTAACATTCATATGCAAATACAAGAGACCCAGAATAACCAAAACAATATTGAAAAAGAAGAACAAAGTTGGAGGACTTATACTTCCTGATTTCTTTTTTTAAGAAGTGTCCCCACTTTCTTTTCTTTTAAAAAAAAATATTTTTATTGATTTCAGAGATGAAAGGAGGAGAGGGGGATATAAACATCAATGATTAGAGAGAATTGTTAATCAACTGTCTCCTGCAGCCCCCACACTGGGGATGGAGCCTGCAACCTGGGCTTGTGCCCTGACAGGGAATCGAACCATGACTTTCTGGTTCATAAACATTGAATGACACTGGCTGGGCAATATACTTCTTGATTTCAAACTTACTACAAAGCTACAGCAATTAAGACAGCGTGATACTGCCCTGGCCAGTTTGGCTCAGTGGATAGCACATTGGCCTGTGGACTGAAGGGTCCTAGGTTCAATTCCGGATAAGGGCACATGCCCGGGTTGTGGGTTCAATTCCTAGTAGGGGGCGTGCAGGAGACAGCCCATCCATGACTCTCATCATTGATGTTTCTATCTCTTTCACCCTCTCCCTTCCTCCCTAAAATCAATAAAAATATATTAAAAAAAAAGACAGCGTGATACTAACATAGCAGTAGATTTAAGATCAAGAGAATATAATTGAGTGTCCAGAAATAAACCCTTACATTTACAGCTGATTGATTTTTGACAAGGGTGCTAGACCATTTGTTGAGGGGAAGAATAGTCTTAAACAAATGGTGCTTGAACAACTGGGTATCTATATACAAAAATCTGAATTTGAACCTATACCTCACATCTTCTACAAAAGCTAACACGAAGTAGATAAAAAAACCTAAATCTAAGAGCTAAAACTATAAAACTCTTAGAAAACAGCATAGAAATAAATCTTTATGACTTTGAATTAGGTTTCTTAGTATAACAAAAAAAGCACAAATAATCAAAGAAAGATTGGATTTCTAAATTAAATTTTTTTTGTGCTTCAAAGAACACCATAAAAAAGTCAAATGACAACCCACAATATGGAAGAGAAGTTTTGCAAATTATATATTTGATAAAGGACCTAATATCTAAAAGGTATAAAGGACTCAGACTCCTACAACTCAATTATAAAAAAATATAGATTATCCAATTTTAAAAGAGGATTTGAATTGACATTTCTTCAAAGATATACAGATGGCCACTAGACACATAAATAGATGCTCAACATCATTAGTCCTTAGGGAAATGCAAACCAAATTCACAGTGAGATAACACTTCATGCCCATGAAGATACCTATCATAAATCTAAAAATAACAAATGTTGGTGAGAGTGTGAAGACATTAGAACCCTCATACATTGCTGATGCGAGTATAAAATAGTATAATTACTATGAAAAAAAAACGTTAAACATAGAGTTGCCATATAACCCAGCAAATCTACTCCTAGGTATAAACCCAAAAGAATTGAAAACATGCCCACACAAAAACTTGAACGTGAATGTTCATAGCAATAGTACTATAGCCAAAAAGTGGTAACAACCAAATGTCCATGAACTGATGAATGGGTAGGCAAAATATGGTATATATCATTTAACCACAAGAACAAGGCTGGTGATTGCGTAGGAGCAGGTGGACAGAAATTTCATTTGGATGCCAGGTGGTGTCTCTTGGCAAGTTGGTCTAGTTCACTCATGTTTAATGCAAGTCCCTGTCCTCCTCAGCCAGAGTGGCTCCTCTTCAGCTCCCACTTAAGATTTCTTTTCAATTACGGGGTCCCCAGCTAAAGAAGAAGAAAAGCCCTGGCCTGATAGATTAGCTACAGAGAAGCTCATCCAGGCTCTGGACTTGTGGAAAGTTAGTATAAGGAATGACGATTGAGTCAGAACATCGATAGATCAGCAGTCCAGACAAGCATTGGAGTGTCACAAGCAGTGTGGGTGGCTGGAGCCCTGCCTTCTGGCACAGTGTCCACTAGCAAGGCTCCTTTTGGCTCCATCTGGGGAGCATTCAAAAAGTTCAGTTCCATTCATAAACCTTCACGGAGTATGTCCTGGCTCTCACTCCCCAACGGGTAAGCCAAGTCCTTGTCCCCCGGTGGCTTCGGCACAGGATGTGTAAACATGCTCTGTCCTTGACAGCTGGAGTCCTCCTCCTTCTCTTGTTAATCCTCACCCAAGGATATTTTTCCATTGACTTTTAGGGAAATTAGAAGAAGAAAGGGAAAGACGGTGAGAAACACCAATGAAAGAAAAACACATCGATTGATTGCCTCCTGCACGCATCCTGATCAGGGTCAGGATTGTGGTGTGCTCCCCTCTCTTTTACTGAGCTGAGATCTTGAGCTCACTGACTCTCAAGTATCGCAAGAGCCGAGTGAGCAGCTTTTAGCTATGGGAAAGGGGAGAAGGGAAGAGGATTAGTAACTACTGGGCACTTACTCGGTTTCAGAGACAAAGGGATATGCACATATATGATTTAACTTCCTCCTCAAGACATCCTTGAGCAGTACTTAAAGTTAGTATATTGTGAAACTGGGATTTGAACTCTGGACCATCTGATTCTAAAATCATGGCTCAGTGGTTGAGCGTCGACCTATGAACCAGGGGGCTACTGTTTGATTTCCGGTCAGGGCACATGCCTGGGTTGCAGGCTCACTCCCCAGTGTGGAGCTTGCAGGAGGTAGCCAATCGATGATTCTCTATCATCATTGATGTTTCTAGCTCTCTTTCCCTCTCCTTTTCTCTCTGAAATCAATAAAAAAAAACATTTAAAAATAAATAAAATCTGTGCTCTGGAGAAGCTGGAAGTTCACTTCTACTGGACCATTGTAGTTCCTACTGTTTATACAACTTGCTCATGCATTCATTTATTCATTCCATTAGTTTCCCTGAGTAGTCATTTGGTGCCAGGAAATATGGTAGGCAACAGAGACACAAGCCTGAATACCTGAACAAGGCATAAGCCCTGCTCTCAAGGATTTATAATGTAATAGGAGTGAGGCCTGGACTAAGACATAAGACCAGAAGCTGAATTAATTACTCCCCCAAGTGAAGTCCTATGGTAGTTCAGCCAGGTTTTTATTTATTTTTTAATCTGGATTTTTTTCTTTATAGATTAATGTATTACATATGTGTTCTTATCCCTCCTTTGCCCGCCCCCCCCCCCCCCAATTCATGCCCTTATCCCCCTGGTGTCTGTGTCCATTAATTAGGCTTATATGTATGCATATAAGTTCTTTGGTTGATCTCTCCCCTTTACCTCCACACTCTCCTACCTTCCCTCTGAGGTTTGAAGGTCTGATCGATTCTTTCCATTTACAACAGCATGGATAGAACTGGAGAGCATTAGGCTAAGCGAAATATGCCAGTCAGAGAATGATAAATATCACATAATCTCACTCATTTGTGGAATATAATGAACAACATAAACTGATGAACAAAAACAGATCCAGAGACAGACAAATTTTTTTTTAAATATGTTTTATTGATTTTTTTTACAGAGAGGAAGGGAGAGAGTTAGAATCATCAATGAGAGAGAAACATCAATCAGCTGCCTCCTTCACACTCCCTACTGGGGATGTGCCCACCACCAAGGTACATGCTCTTGACCAGAATAGAACCTGGGACCCTTGAGTCCACAGGCTGATGCTCTATCCACTGAGCCAAACCGGTTAGGATGACAAGTGTTTTTTTTTTATAGGAGACTGAGAACTCAAGGTTTGATGCAATGGGGCCAAATATGTTGCCAATTCTCTACCCACCCACCCTCACCCTGTCCTGTAGATGTGTGTGGTGTGAGCAGCCACCATCAGAGGGAGCTGAGGGGGAAGTGGTATTCTGGGGCACTGCTTCTTCTCAGCCACAGCAGGAAATGGAGGGAGGGCTTGCTGAATAGGCTGAGGTTTAGGGGTGTTTATTGACCATGGAACTTTGGTTTGGGAGGGCTCAGTCAGAACGGTCTTCAGGAAGGGGGCAGTGGGTACCTGAGTGGGAGTGAGTTTTGGAGTGAGAATGTGGGTGATCAGAGTGCTCAAGAATGACAGGGTGAGAGACAGAGGCATCGCAGACCAACTGAAACTGGAGGAAGTACATTTCATACCTGGCCTGAGGCTATTTTCGGTACAGGAAACAAGCTACGGTCTCTGCTCATGGAACCAGACAGAATATGGAGAAACTCTGTTAGGAAGTGGGAGTTGGAAAGGCAGCCTCAAACCAGGCTGGAAGCCACCAGCACTGTTTCGATTGGGGGGGGGGGGGTTACCCTGAAGTGTAGAAGGAGGGAGGTGACTACTAGGTTCAACTCAGAACTTGACCTCTACTTGTTTTTTTACTTTTTTATCCTCTTACCTCTAAACTGGTTTGCTGTTTAGTGCCTAGTTCCTCCCCTTCAAATCTTCTGTCCCCTATTATTGTTTCCAGTTAATATCTGGTTTCACAGAGAAGCGGCATGATGCCATAGAAAGAATTTGGGAGTAGAATCTAGTCACTGGGTTAAAAGTCCCAATGCTATACCCAGGCAGGGGTGGCATCAGCAGGATTAGAATGCAGGTTATAGAACGCCCCATTTTTTCATGTTTCACTGCCATGTCACATAGTGCAGAGCCTCACATCCTTAACTCCCCTGAGCTTCAGTTTCCTCACTTTCCTTAATAATATCTGCCTTAAAAAACTGGTTTGGCTCAGTGGACAGAGCGTCCACCAGTGGACTGAGAGGTCCCTGGTTCGATTCCTATCAGGGGCATGTATCTTGGTTGCTGGCACATCCCCAGTAAGGGGTATGCAGGAGGCAGCTGATCGATGTCTCTCTCTCTCTCATCAATGTTTCTAACTCTCTATCCCTCTCTCTTCCTCTCTGTGAAAAATAAATAAAAATATATTAAAAAATATATATATCTGCCTTATAGGTGGCTACAAAGATCCAATGACCTGTGAAGCCCATAATACAGTGTCTGACCATGGTATGCCCCTAACGTTTTTTTTCATTACATACAAAGATTATTTGCCTCTTATGGGTACACATTGTGGGTGCTCAAATGAATATCTCACTACACATGTTATGGATTGAATTGGGCCTCCCCCCAACCCCCAAAATCCACTGTTTAAAATCTTAATCCTCGGTACCTCAGAATGTGACTGTGTTTGGAGATAAGGTCTTTAAAGAGGCAATTCAGTTAAAACAAAGAGGCAATTAAGTTAATTATAACCTGTGTCATAATTTCAGAGGAAGAGAGAGGGAGAAATATCCATGATGAGAGAGAATCATTGGTCAGCTGCCTTCTGCACGCTCCCTACTGGGGATCCAGCCTCAACCCCTCCCTGGACTAGAACTCTGAACTCTTAGTTCATAAGTGGATGTTCAACCACTGAGCTACACCGGCTGGGCACTCTGCATTTTTTCAACTAGTGGACAGAGAGCTTCCCGCTTCTGCTGACTAGCAACTGCTTGTGGACCTGTAGTCCCGTGTTCTCCAACTCAAAAGTTCCAATTAAAAGCCCGCAAAGAGGCTGGGCCTGCTGGGCTGACCATGACTCCAAGGATGCTTCTCCTTCAGCTAAGGCAAAGTCCTCAGCGAAAGCAAGACTTTTCTGTTTTGAGTGCCTCGCTGACCAGGGCGCTTGTCATGGGACCAATGAGAGAATGAATGCATCATTCATCATGGTCCCTTCACCGCGGTGCTTTCTGGCTGCCCTGGGAGGGATGGGCAACTGGACATGCGGCGTTGGGTGAAGAAACGGGTGGGAAAGTGCTGCCTCTGTGGTGACTGGTGTCCTCTGTCCCAGGCCAGTGGAGAAGGGGGAGGCTGGCTCAGGGAAAAGAAGTGGCCGGAGGTGGGAAGAAGGTAGAGGTGCCCGATGTGAGTGGGAGGAAGGAGAGGTGTCGGTGTGAATCTCAGGACGCTTCCACCGACAGAGCGGAGGCTGTGCCTGTGCATCAGGGGGGTCTGGAATCCTGATCTCCCGAGGACGGACACGGTGGCAGCGGCTCATGAGACGCCGTGTGCCCGGGATGGCCGTCCTGGGCAGGCAGGGCAGTGCGGGCGGGCAGGCGGGCGCGCGCGCACACACACAGACACACGACACGTCCTCGGGGCACTGCCCCCTCCGGCGCGCACGCCCGGTCCCCAGCCACGCCCCCTGCCCCCACGCAGGGCTCTGTGGACCCGGCCCCCCGGGCCGCGCACGCCCCCCTCTGCCAGCCGGGACCCCGGACAGCGCGCGTCCTGCGCCCCGTCCCCACCCGCCGGGCGCGCGCGCAGGCTCCCGCGCCCGCTCCAGCTGGCGGCGGCGGCGGCGGCGGCGGCGGCGGGGATTGTTTTTGTTGTCGCCGAGGCCGGAAGAGCCGCGGGAGCCGGGTCCCTGTCTCCGGGCCCGGCGCCGCCGCCGCCCCCCGCCCCGCGCCCGCGCCCCCGCGGCGCCCCTCCGCAGCGCCAATATTCCCGAGATCAAACGCTCCGCGGCGGCGGCGGCGGCGGCGGCGGGGCCCGGAGCGGGAGGCGCCGGGGAGCGGGGCGAGGCGGCCCCCGCCGCCGCCATGGAGGCGCTGGGACCAGGTGAGCGCGCCCAGGCCGGGCCGGCAGAGGGCCCGGGACGCACGAGTGGGCGGGCCGGACCCCCTCGCGCTCGGTCGCCCCCGTCGGCTCGCGCGTCCCCTCCGCGCGTTCGGGTCGCCAGGCCCCGGGGAACGGGACGGGTGCCCCCCTGCACCCGGCGGAGGGAGCGGACCCGGGCCTCCGGGGGCGGGGGCCGCGCCCCAGCGGGGAGAGAGAGGAGCCCGATCTCTGAGGGCTGAGGGCGGGAGGCCCGGGAAGGTGACCCGCGCCCCGGGTATAGGGGAGACCTGACCCCGCCTCAGGGAGGTGGCCGAGATGGGGCCAGTCTGGGCCTCCGAATGGGACGGTTTGTGCCAGGTACGCGGCCAAGGCTTGGCCTGGACTGGACCGAGAAGGTCTCCCGCCGCCTACCTGGGGAGGGTGTTCTGGGTTCGGGGCTGCCGTCCTGTTTTCCTTCGCACTGGCAGAGGTCCAGCGCCTTAGATAAGCAATACCCGAGGCCCCGAAGGCCAAGGGGCAGGGTGCTCACCCTTCCTCCAAGTCCCTGAAGTCTCGGGGACTGGGATCCTCCTCTGCCTCTACCTGTCCGCCCGTGTGTGATCGTCCCAGAGTGACAGGCGCGTTAGCAGCTAGCCGCTCCCGCACAGGCTGGGATGCCCTGAAATCTCCTCTAGCTGCGTTCTGAGTGGTTCCGAGGATCAAAGGAAGGAGCGGGGGCTTTGGAGACTGTCATTGCCTGTCACTGTGACTGACCAGCTTCTGGCTGTCTCTCCCGCTCTGCCCTAATCTGGAGAAGCTTTTCAGGACGTAACTAGTGACCTGCAGACTGCAGCCCGGTGCTCCCACCGCCAGCCCCCGCAGGTTTCTAAGACTTCGGCAGAGAAGGGAAGGGTTGAGGGGCTGTGATAGAATTAACTTTAATACCCAACTTTGTCTCCAGAGTGGACTTCGTTGTAGAGCATTTTCATTTTTGGTGCATTGAATATTTTTGGTGCATAGACTATTCACTTTACCGTTTGAGTGTGGAAACTTTATAGGCTTTTTTTTTCCCCCTCTTAGACTTGTTCACATCACTGAATGATTTCATTTTACCCTAAAATTTGCTGCTTAAACTATTTTTTTAAAAAAAAAACCTTTATAATAAGATTTCATATGCCTTTTAAAAATAAATTGCTTTTGTAACATTAATATTATTTGGTAAACCTCAGTGTGAGTGTTATGCGGGGTTACTTCAGCTGTAGCCTCTGGCTAAAGGCATGACCACGTCTTCAGGAACGTAACAGAGTTCTGTTCAAATCCAATCTAGTAATTTAATAGTTGTATAACCTTGGGCAAGTTACTTAATTCCTTTGAACTTTCATTTCCTCGTCAATAAAATGAAGGAATAATAATTATGTGCTGCCAGATTGTTGTGAGACTGAAATGAGATAATGTATGCGAGAAGTCTCATTGTAGAGACCAGTGCATTTGAGATACTTACAAATGTTCTGCCCTCCCTCCCCTGATAGTAACTCCTAATTGAAGCAACTGTTGCATTTAGGAGCTGGTATTGAAAGACACTATGTAATTGTGTGTACAAACTGAATTTCATGGAAAAGATCAACCTGTTGGTGGTAGGAGCGTCCCAGGGACTTTTTTGTTTGTTTGATTTTGGCTTTTGCAGATTTGAGGACTTATCAGTAAGTTCACCCAGGATTATGGAAAATTAATTCTCACTAACCACATTTAGAAGATGTTAATGAATGAGCCAAAATGTCACATAGTTCTTTTCTGTTGACTGGAATATTTTCTTGTCTGTCCTCCAGCAAGCTCCTTTTTTGGTGTCACAGTATCTTGGAAACCAAGTTAATAACAAGAAGCTGCATGCCAAGCATAGAATCAGAGCAAAGGGAGTTGAGAGTCTTGTGGGATATTTTTGCCCAGGTTGTTTTAGCACCTAGACAAACCTTCCTGCTTCTTTGTTAAAGCAAGCCGTTCTAGAGCTTCGTGCCCTCCTCACTTCAGTAATCATTGCTGCATTCTTAGTTTTGCTCTGCTCTCTCCTCACTCCATTTTGGTTCCTGGCAATAATAACTTGGAAATATACTTAATTAGAATGCCATTTATTTTGATTATAGGAGTGACAACTTTTATTTTTACAGTGCTTCACAGTTTGGAAAGTGCTTTCACAGCTATTAGCTCATGTGATTCTCTGTGAGGTAGGCAAGGCAGGCATTATCCCCATTTGACAGATGAGAAAAGAGGTGCAGAGAGCTTAATTGACTATCAGGTCAATTAAAGTGAGTGGTGAAATGATGATGAATCTGGGTCATCTGCTCTCCTTTTCATTCAAGGCTAACTTGATTCAATCGATGTTGTCCTGTTTGTTTCCTTCTAGGAAGATGTAATTTTCAGACTTGTCACCAAATTTTTGGGATGCCCCCAATATAAAGCCCAGGGACCTCTGAGCACTGTAATATTTATGCAGATACAATCTACTAACTAGGTACAATCTTCTAATTTACATTTATTGAGCACTTACTATTATTATGAGACACTGTGTTAAGCCTCTGATACATGTTGTCTCATGGGATTCTCACAGTAACCTTAAGAGATAGATGCTATAATTGCCACATATTCCCCATTTTATAGAGAAGAAAACTGAGGCACAGAAGCCCGAGGTCATGCAGGTAGAGAGTGATAAACAGAATTGAAACCCCGGTGGTTTGGTGCCAGAGTTTTAGCCACTGTGCTTTTTCTTTATAAGTAGTTTGCTAACCTCAAAGAAACCAGCTTTTGGAGTGGAAAATTTTAGAATATAGTCTTCTAAATAAATCTTCTAAACTTATTAAAAGAAATGATCACTCACCTTCTGACTTTTCTTTCTTGCCAAAGAAAAGAAACATGCTATTTGCTTTTCTCCACTTCTTAATCCCCTTTTCTTTCATTTCCTCTGCCTCTGTCCCTTCGGTATCAAGTAGTTTAGAGAGGCAGAGATACCATTGGGGAAGAAAAGGCGCCGGACCTGGATTCTAGTCACAATTTAAAATCAAAGTCATATGTCATTTGACCCGAATTTCTATCATCAAACTGGATTTCATTCTACTTTATGATATATTGATTGCTTAAGTGTATATTGGGATATGCATGGCTGACTTACCTGTGTGATTTAATTCTGTATGACTATCACCTCTGATATTATTTATTCATTACCTCTTACCTTGTTTGTAAATATCACACCCAGAGTAGATCCCCTTGTACACCAGTGGTAGAACTTGATTCTAAGCAATAATAGTATTTTTGGGATAAATTATGTTTTAATGAAAAATAAATGTCAGTTCTTGGGTTTTAGGAATGACTGAATTTCTACTTAGTTTCTATTTGGAACTGCTACAAGTGATCAGTTCAACATTTATTGAATTTCTACAATGTACTGGTCATTGAATTAGATCCTGAGGAGATAGCAATGAACTGGAGGTCCACGTCTTCTAAGTTTACAGTCTAATGGAGACTGAGTCATTTAACAGGTTGTTTCTGTGTACTTGTTCTAAGTGCTCCCTTATGCAGAGCGTCTTGGTTGGGAACAAAGAAGATGCATCCTCCAATCTGGAAGATTCTGAAGGCTTTCCAAGGAGGTTACACCTAGCCTGGGTTTTGAAAGATGAGTAGAATTTAGGGGATGAATGAATAATGAATTTAATATGTGAAAATACTTCAGTACTTGAAGAATTAGTATATGGTGATCTGTCAACACAGATTTCATTAAAGTGTTCCTAAGTGGTGTTGGACCACACAGCTTCTTGCATCAAAGTTTTCTTTCCTCAGTGAATTGTCTTTGTTCTTGGCAAAATGCCATTGCAATAAAAGAACCTGTTGTAACTTTCCATTGTAATCATAGCTCACTCGACTGAACGTCTATAGCAGGAAAGGTGTATATTTTTTAGGCCAGGGTCCACTTGACATCATCATAAAAAAGATACAAGGTTTTTTGTAGAGAAATATTTCCCAGACTGTGTTTCCCCAAACCTACGTGTCAGTAGTACCCCCTCCCCCCACCAAGGGTGACAATTAAAAATATCTCCAGACATTTGCCAAACGTTCCCTGGGAGACAAAATCTCCCCTGGGTAGAGAACTACTGGTCTAAACTGTGAGTTCTTCAAAGCAGAGGCTGTCTTTTTCTTGAGTCCACAATGCAGGTGAGACATGTAATCATGAATCAATGTTTGGTAAATAAAGAAATAAACTGTTAGACCTTATGATCAGGAAATATCAGATTGCACAGACTCTAAAAATGTCAGATTATAAACAGGAAAATTTAGCATTATTGGTATTGTTTCACTATCTAAATTAGTATGTAAATTGATAAATATTACTGCTGTTTAACCTCCACCTGTCCATACAATTTATCATAATGTAGGCTAATTTGTGGAAGATTAGTGGATCATCTCCAGCCCAAACATGATGATGGTACCCATAAAAATGCATCTAATTGTATGAGCCTGTCTATAGATCTAATGCTCATAAAAGGTTTTCTACGATAGCTGACATCTGAGAGGAGTTCATCATACTATCTCATTTTGATGTTCCTCATATTCAGAATAATGGCAGCATGGTAAAATATTAGAAATCTAGAGAACCTTAGGTCAAAAGATACCCCAAACTCTTTCCATCGTA
>PVJN01026205.1:0-29238 GCA_004026805.1 Lasiurus borealis
TTATTCCATGAAACAACTTTAGCCTGCCAAAATGAGAAAGAATAACAGATGCTGTTTTTGCATTATTTCAGCCAGCCATCCTTAGACATTTGGGTCAAATTTCTGGAAATTTGTTACTTGCTTTTGACAGAGGAATCATGTATCCTAACCTCTCAGTTTGACCTTTCTAATTGGCATCCATTTGTAATACTTTGCTTTCTGTGGCAATTATCTTTAAGCTGGCCTAAGTTTAGTCTATTTTTTTTTCATGTACTAGAGCATGAATATGAAAAAAAATCAATATTTTCGCCCAAAACAAACTGGTAAGAGAAAGTTTTATACATGCCCTACATATTATTCTGATGGATTTTGAAAGTGTTTCAATCTTTTATTTTTTTTAAATACATTTTATTGATTTTTTACAGAGAGGAAGGGAGAGAGATAGAAAGTCAGAAACATCGATGAGAGAGAGACATCGATCAGCCGCCTCCTGCACGCCCCACTGTGGAGATGTGCCCACAAGCAAGGTATATGCCCCCAACCGGAATCGAACCTGGGACCTTTCAGTCCGCAAGCCGACGCTCTATCCACTGAGCCAAACCAGTCTCGGCTGTTTCAATCTTTTATAAGCTTGAAGTTGAATGAGGAGATGTTATTCCATGCAGATGTTTGGTCATTGTTTTCTATTCTATATGTGGTTTTTCAAAAATCAAAATTTTAAAAATAAAGTGACATTTCTAAAGCAAGCAAAAATTTGCACCTTAAAATAATTTAGAAAATCAAAAAGCAATTATTTTATGAATACTATATTATAGCTTACTAGAATATACTAACCAGCTCAGAAAATAAACTAGGCAAATCATTTTATAATTCTAGTGGTAGGTGATTTAAAAAGGTAATAAAGGTTTTACCTTTTTTATCTTAATAAATTGAACTTTCAGTAGATTATTATATTTAGATCATCATATACTAATAAGTAATATTTTTTGAGCACTTACAATGTATCAAACACTAATCTAAAAGCTTTATATGTGTTATCTCATTTAATCCTCAAATAACTGTAGAAATCTCTTGAATTTTACTGCCTCCTCCAAGTGTATTTAACAAATCACAGTTAGATGGTAGGGTAAGTTTTACACACTGAATCAAATGGAGTTCTTATTGAGTTTTTTAAAGTTCTGTAAAGTAGAAATCATAAATACTAAATTTCAATTGATTGCACTCAATTAAAACTTCTTATATATTTTGAAAACTGGAAAAGTGATCTTTCTCTAATTCGTGTAATATGAATAAAAGGAAATATGATTAAAGGACTATCATTAAAGACTTGCTTTTTCAAATGACTTAAATGTAACAAAACTTAGTATACTATAGAAAAATCATAAATCACTTTTAAGTGCTGTGTGTATATACTAATAGAAATTAACAGAATCTGTGTATAGGAAAACTAAGCTAAACATATTTTATTATCTTTAAAATGCATTAATGCTTCTCAAGTAATCAACATTTTCAGAACAAATCAAAGCAATCTATAATTTATAAACTACTTACAAAATGTATATGGTCTGAAGAAATGTTTATGAGTGCAAAATTAAGTATTTATAGTTTTAAAATTGTTTTTGATGCAACAAAAATATGAGTATTTCACAAATATATCAAATAAAATTTCTCTCTATAAGGTCAAAGTGGTCTAATTATTGCTTTTTTTTTTCCCTCCATACTTATTAAAATAAAAATGTTATATTACTGTGACCCAATTTTTGACATCATGAATAACTTATAAAATTAAAAAAGAACCTGATCAACTAAATACACATAATCACCAAAAATATATAAATTTTAAATGTTATATAATATGTTATTTTCATAATATTTCTCTCACATGGATAACATTTAAACAATAAGTAATTGCAATCACTTGGAGAATGTAATTTTTAAATGCAATTACCCTTAAAATTTTTGAGGAATCTATTTTTTCAAGTAAATAAAATATTTACATGAGTACTTACAAAGCACATACAAATGTTTTGGTTAAATGTATATATAATTTTACAAAAACAATATACATTAAGTTCTCTGGGCAAATTTTCCTACCTACTTATTAATTTAAAAAGTCACTTCATTCCATTGTACAAATGTAAAATCTTTGTAACACCTTTGACAAATATAAAGTGGTTCTACTTACACTTGCATGGAGTTTTCCTTTTTTTGACATCGCTAAAAATTTGTTGCTGAAAACTCCTCGTATTCCTACAATCCCCTGAGACACAGCAAATATTTCCAAAATACCTAGAAATAAAGAAATCCCAAAATAAAACACAGAGTCCTCCATATACCATTGTGAAGAATTAAATTTCTACATAAATTCTTTCCATACTTTATTAATGTGATGTTTTAAAAGTATTTTAACAGTTTTTGTTATACTCATTACTTAAAAAGAGGCTAGCAATCAAATGTTCATTTAAAATTATAGATTTCAGGATTCAAAAATGTAGTTCAACTTCCTTAGTAATTCTTTTTTTTTCCCACTACAGTCACTTTTAGTAAATAATGGTCAACCATATAATCTTTTCAAGTTATAAAGAAATTGAAGGACTTTGAAAACTACTTTACAAAAAGATTCTAATGCACTGTTTTTTTATCAGCGACAATGCACTATTTAAAATTAAAGTACATAACATCCGTACTGAAGATGAGCATAAACTTTTGAAAGTCTTAAAAACAATACTTACATAAAAGAAAACCATCATCTCAAACCACCATAATTATAAAAGTACAAATTTATATATACCAACTCGATCATTTAGTGAGCAACTTATTTAAAGATTACACATAACAAGTTACTAAAGGCAGTGTAACTCACTTGGGATTATTGGCTCAATGAAGTGTTTAATGGATTATGGTTTGAGACAACTTGCATTTTGAATGATTTTGCTGGAAAAAATTTAATGAGTTATTTTATTTTGTTAATGGTTATATTTGCTATTTCATAGTTAACATTATCAAGTCAAAGTCCCTCTGTTTCCTATAATAATTTGAAAGCCCACATCTACTTAACCAAGAAAATCACACACCACAGTTCATAGAGCATTTTAAAAAATGAGACTCAATCTGTATATAATTGGAATTCCTACCTGTTTTCCTGTGTTATATGAACACAAGAAAAGGTATAGTGTTTTTTGTTAATTGCCTACACCAAATTGTAAAAAAAAAAAGAGAAAAAAAGAACAAAATAATATAATTCATTGGTACAACAAAGGGATCTGTTTCAGGCAGAAAGGAAGAAAAGATGGGAATGACAAGGGAAAACATTTCAACTTTTCAATATTTAATATTTTGAGCATATAACTGATTAAGATCTCAATAAGACTCTGCTGAATAGAAAAATTCACCTGATTTTCTTGAAATAATCTCCCCCTGGAGTATTTTAAATACATACAAATTCATTCAATTTACAAAAAAAATGGTATATTGTGAATATGTATATTTATAAATACATATGAATCTTTATTGAGCACTTACATTGCACAAAGTGAGCTAATACATAGAATTGCAGCAAATACTGCTGCTTATTTATTAAGCTCAATTTCTGAATAATACTGGATCAGAAAGCTTATGGGGGAGAGAAGTGGCAAGACTATTATTTTTGTTATAAATGTTCTTAATCCAGAATAAAAAATTTAAAAAAAACACCTAAAGAAAACTGCAGCTACCAATTTGGTAGCAGATGTTTCTTTAAAAGGAAAAAAACACCCAACTACTATTTAAAAGAAACCTCTTTTACTTTTAGAAAGAAACTGCTATCTCAAATTCTATATTGCAAAATGTGTTCAAAGTGCTATTTCTAATAGATTTTGCTACATAAATTATGACTTTGATGCACATTCAAAGATTTAGAAGCATTATCATTTTATCAAATAGTAACGAAGTATAAAGAATACTTTGTAAAGTTAAAAACACCTTAGGAAGTAGCAGGTTTAATAAAGCATAAATAGATATCTGATGCTAAGTTATATTTCTATCAAAATTACAGAATCATCTTGCAAAGAGTATTAGTAATTTTAGATATCTGAGAGACATTTTAGATATTGTGAATACAGTATAAATACATTACAAAGTGAGACAAGGAGAACATGAGAAACTGTCTAGGTGTGAATGATAGCTGCAAAGGAGACAATATGGAGTGCATAGAAGAGACTGGGTTGCATGTTTTCCCCAATTTGTCTACGGTTCTACATTGTTAGAGGTGTTTTATTCCATTCTCTGGAAAATTACCTGGTTTTGTAAATGCAGATGTGTTGTGTACTAGTGAAAAAAATACATGGTAGCATAAAAGATAAAAATGTCACTAAGTATTTGCATGCTAACATTTAAGAATTCAAAATTAAAGGGCTCCAAAAATATTCATTTAGTGAAAACATTGCCTATCTAAACTATTGGTTTCAACAACTAAGATGTTCTATTTTTAAGAAAGACCCATTTTCACACATTTAACTTGTTTTCTACAACTGTACAGTCTGTGTGGATATATTTTATGTAAAATTTTCATTATAATGAATTTTATATATGAGGACGATGAACTTCATAATATATGTGAATTGCTATTATCTTATTACATACTGCATGGTTTCTTTTCTTGTAAGTTCCAATATTGCAATTAGAGATTGTCTGAGAATGAAAAGATTTTTATCATTTTAAGAAAATTATATCGAATTGAAAGCTTAAAAAATACTTTCACATATATCATTCTACTTAAAACTATGAGGACTATAAAAGGAGACATGATATTCAATAAAATAATAGTTTTTTCACATAAGCAACTTTGGTATCATCTCCTAAGTCTTAATATAATTATGGCATAATATTGTAAATGTTGGTAAAATCAGAAATTCAAAAGTAATTTCAGTCTCTTTTTCTAAAATATCAGAGTAGATTCTATAAGCCCTATAATTCAACTTCCTGCCACTCCAAGAGATTACTATGATTTTAGTATGCCAAATCTCAGTAACTCACAAAGGTATTTTTTACATAATATATTATATAATAAATCTATGTATTTTAAATCATAATATATAAATCCCAAGAAACATTTCTCAAAAATGGATCCTCTTTTAATACATATTTTTTATTGATTTTTTACAGAGATGAAAGGAGAGGGATAGAGAGTTAAAAACATCAATGAGAGAGAAACATCGATCAGTGCCTCCTGCACACCCCACACTGGGGATGTGCCTGTAACCAAGATACATGCCCTTGACCCGAATCGAACCTGGGACCTTTCAGTCCACAGGCCGATGCTCTATCCACTGAGCCAAACTGGTTTTGGCTGGATTCTTTTTTAATTTCAGTAATTTCCTACCTCTTATTGCGAGTCAGTAATAATAAATTTGATGGAAATTTGCAATTTATATTGTGGATGCCGGGATGGTATCCTTAAGCAAAAGTGTGTAAGGCAAAGTGTGTCTCATAGATCATAGTAGTCAATGAATGTTCCCTAAGTTGGATTGTGTTCTTTGACCCTCTTTCTTTTTTCAGGACACCCACATGCACACATCCATATTTTAGCACTCGCCTGCTATTTTGGCCCTCTCTTGCTTGGGAAGTGGAGCAAAGGAATGGCAGTCAGTATAAATGAATTCACATTAGAGTGCTAGCAACACTGTGCTATCTTTCCTAGGGTAGTCACATTTAAAAGGATCAAAAGAAAAGTGTAGTGCTCACAGAAGGAATTTTCATATAGGAATTTTGGGGTTGACATCTAGGTTGAAGGAGGCAAACATTTGGTGTCTCTCAGATTATACACACACTGTTTAATCCACTTACTTACAAGCATAGGCATGCAATGCAAAATAAGTGTATTTCGGGAAGAAATATATACCTAGCTTTTTTAGTCTGCTCCAAATTTTTTAAAACAATAGGACTGTAGTAGAGACAACTAATATAATTATATAGGCTCCTTTATTTTCTCTCTATTCCTAATAAGATTCAGATATTCCATATAAAGCCTTCAACAGCCCATCTGAAAATCCCCAAAGAAAAAATAATTTTAAATAATTTTTTTGTCACAGAGGCAACAATATTTTTGTTCACACAGCAACAGTCTTAAATATCCAGTTTATCTGTTTTTATTGATTAGATTAGTAATATAAACTAATTGAGTTTTTATGCAATAGATACAGATTCTGCTTTATCTAGGCTTGAGGGACTATAGAAAGGTTGACTCTACGTGACATCAAAATCGATAGTTAATTCAGATTTCTGAAGACTAGTAAAATTAAGGGTTCAGTTTAACCAAAATATATGATTGGAATTTTCATATTTTATATGAAGACTGATTTTCTATGGTTATAGTCTTAAATTTTTGGTCCCTACATTGAGAAACACATAATTGCCTATTCTTTAATAGCGCAAGATAAGACTGCAGAAGCATTGTGTTGAAACTAACCTTAATCAATATAAATTAAAGCAAAGCTTTTGTCTCTATTCAATAATTGGATTTCATCATCTATTTTTGTCCCATCTTTCTTAATCCTTCCCTGGTATTTCCCCATAATAAGAGTAGATGTGCAATAAGCTTGATTCTTTTCTCTGTCTTCAAAACTTGGGCTAACTATTGAATAAGAGAAATCAAGAGTATATTAAGTGGTATATTTTAGCTCAACAATTTGTATTTCAAAAAAATCTATGGCCAGCGTGTACTTCGCACAGTGAAACTAGAAAACAGTCACAGTTGCAAAAATTTTTATGTCACATGATAGTTGTGACATATATGTTTGATCTCAGAAATATCACAGAAATTTATTGGGTTTAAAAGAACTTGTTAGATTGCAGCTTCATAGCAAAATGTTGACCCTTTTCTGAAGTAGCAAGCTGTGACACACACACCAAAATGTTTTGTCATTGCTCACTCACAGACAGTAGAATTAGGTGATGAGGTAAAATTCTGATGTATCCTCTATTGTCCTCTATGATACCAGCTCTTTCAATGTCTCTTGTGAGATTTAGACAAATGCTTCCTCTTGTACTTTTAAGCAACGGTCCATGACCAATGCCTTAGTTGGCATATGTCAGGAAACCATCAAGTGCTGTGCCTTCAAAGGGGTATGTGGCCAAGTGGAATCACCAGGCTTCTGTTTCTCTTTCACAGCTACTTAAGGGCAGGGACTCATTTTAGATTTCCCAATTGCATGCCATTCTAGTAAATATGACATATTCCATGCACTCTTCATGAATCAGTGGTAGCGAAATCTTATGAGTTAATATGGGCCCCTTCAGGCATCACAGAGCAGAAGAGTCACCATGATTTGAACACTTCAGTTATTGTTTCCTCTGTGACAAAGACCTATGGAAGTCAAAAACAAAAACATATCCCCCAATGAGCCCAGTAGTAACCAAACTATCAGGCTGGGTGAAACAGGTATCCTATACTGAGCGCATAAATGAATGGATGATCACATGCCATGTGAAACACACAGACTACGCTGTGAAAAGCTATGGTAAATCTATTAGGAAAGTGTGCGTTTAAAAAAAAAGTTCTTCTAGTCACTGTTTAGAAAACATCCCTGTTCTTTTGTAGACATTTTTCAAAGTTAATTTTAAAATAAATTAGATCTTAGAAATAAAATGCTGGTCAATGTCTTCTGCAGCTGAAAATGTTCTTTGTTGAGCTGTTCTCTTTTTCCTTCCTCTACTTTTCTTCAACTTCCCGTTGAGCAAGGCCTAAGCTATACTTTTTTCCTTTCTTTTTCTTTTTTTTTTCTTTTTTTGGTCTATGTAGTTCTATTCAAGAGAAGGAGGTGAATGTCTTGGGACTAAGACTGTTTTTCAGAGCTACCTAGCACACAAAACACACCCCAGACACTAATTCACTGGGATCCAGACTGCTGTTTGATGCATGCTAACGTTGGGTCTGCCCTTGGGAACCCAGAAGTTAACCTCTGGTGGCACTAATTTCCTAGATAAACTACAAGAACAGAATAAAAAAGGTTTTCAGGTAAGATAAAGCAGGAAAGAGTCAGCGTTAGACAACAAGCTCTGATGTCTGAGGGAGTAAAGGGTTTCGTGGGACAGAATAAGGATAAATGAAATTACTGAAAGGGACCTGCCTTTCCTGCGCCTGAAATCTCAGAAAATTCACCCTATCACCAAAGATGGTAAGTTGTTTTACAATGTGACATGAAAACTTTACAACATAGAAATGGGCTCCTCTAAGAAGCGTGTGGGAGACCCTGGGACTTGGGGAGGCGCATGTGGAGGGCCTCTCTCCGGTGTGCCCAGGCCACCCCGCCACGTGCAGCACAGCCAGCAGGAGCTGCACAGCCCAGCTGCTAGTCTGTGCAAAGGGTGGGCATGGACCCGTCCCTCTTTCAGAGCGAATCTCCGCATCGGGGAGATCTTTCTCACCCCGCTTCCTGGATCCCAGGCAAGAGGCTTGCCGGCTGGGCAGGTCCCCCCACCATCGTGAACACCTCCACTCTGGAGGTCAGTCTCCCTGTGGCACCCGCGCTCCTCCAGAGCCTGGAGGACCAGAAGCTCAGTAGCCGGTATGGTCCTGGGATTGAGCCGGAGCAAGTTACCAGCCGGTTTGTTCATCCTTCAGTGAGGAATGTAGACACTCAACAGATTAAGGGAGCAATTTCCGAGGGCCAGGCATTGCTCTCCGAAGAAGGAAAACAGTAAGCGGTCAGAACAATGAGACTTCCCGAGGGTGGAGATTGACGCACACCTGGGAGCTACCCGGCTGGGCTGACCCTCCTGCGCCGCCGGTACAGCAGCACTGCCTTCGGGTCACCTTTCCCCTCTCTGTGGTTCCGGCTGGAGCGGGGGTTCAACCAGGTGGACTAACTCTGCGGGAAGAGCGCTCCCGGCCCAACCTGGGAAAAGCCGCCGGGACCGCCCAGCCAGCGCACATCCACCGCTGCCCTGCCCGGGCCAGAGAGAAGAGGTGATATCTGGAAGCGCTGACCCAGGGCAAGACAAGGGAAATGAGAAAGTAGAGAAAGAAAGAGCTAAAGAGAAAACTCAGAAAGAAAATGTAAAACATGGCTTAAAAAAACACTACACAATGTGCACCTGTACCGAATGGATCCTCCTCTGAATTTCTTTTAAGATAAAGAACTTGACCTTAATTGTCCTTGGGGACCAGAGGCTAGCCGCTCTTTCTAAAGGAGTTGTCTTGGTCTCGAGGTACTAAACGCTACTAAACCCAACTCTAGAGCCAACACGCAAATGTCCACTACGACGCCCTTTCTAAACGTGTCCAGTTTGCCAGATCACTATCTCCTTCCAAACAGGGATGCCGAGTCTCCCCTAGGATATACATATACGTTATTCTTGATGTGTATAACTTGCACATACAGATACACCTATGCATGTATGTTAAATACTATATATATATGTATATATATATATATATATATATATATGTTAAATACTATATATATATATATATATATATATATATATATATATATACCCTGAAATTTGGGGGTTTATGGTGGTGGTTCAGTGGATATGTCAGTTTTATTCTTCTAAAAAAAAAAAAAACACCTTAAGCCCTGGATAAGGAAAAGGGACACACTTTGATGCCTATTGAAAAATACTAGCCTCGTAAGCAGAAGCAGAAAGTAAAGAGAAACTGGGGGAGGAGGAAAAAGGAGATTTCTGTATGTTGTTTTTTATCCCCTGGCACAGGCTGGAGACTGCTCTTGGGGACCAGGCAAACTGGACCCAAGGGACCTCTCTCTGTGCACCAGCCTCCAGGGAGCCCACACTTCAGGGATCGCCATTCCTGACCCACAAGTGGGGTGCGTGTGTGCACGCCACACAAACGCATCTCTACCCCACCCGCCAGGCTGTGTCCTCGGCCCGGCCCGGGGGTTTCGGTAGGGGAGCCGGTGGCCCTGGGAATAACCGGTTGTCCCTCCCCCGTGCCCGGCCACGCGCTTAGGACAGGTTCTTCTAGAGAGCGAGCCACTTACTTAACACATTGGCTTCGTGGGAGCCATTGACTTTGCCATCCGGGTAGATCTGCAGATGGAAGCCGATGCCCACCCTGCAGTAGAGGCTGCCGGTCCGGCGTCCGGAGGGCGTCCACGGGAAACTGCTCTGCTCCGAGCCGCTGCCCTGGCTGCCCAGGGACGGCGCGGGGGAGGAGGCGGAGGAGGCGGAGGCGGAGGTGGAGGACGACGACGTCGCGCCGGTGCTGTTCCGGCGGCTGCTGGAGCCTCCCGGGATCTTACCCGTCGTCGCAGCGGGTCCGAGGTGCCCTTTGGGGGCGAGGCGCTTCTCCCCTTGAGCCCAGGCGCTGAGGATCAGGTGGCTGAGGAAGAGGAGGAGGAAGGACAAGCTCATTCTTCCAGCCGCGGGGGTCCTAAGTGCATCTTGTAGGGCCGGCTCTGGGCTCTGTAGCCCCCGCGCGGCTGCGTGCCTCTGGCGCTGCCCCCCTCGCGGCGCCGGGTGGACATAGCCTCGGGGGAGAGAGAGAGGGAGAAGGAGAGAGAGAGAGAGAGAGAGAGAGAGAGAGAGAGAGAGAGAGAGAGAGAGAGGCCACCCGAACGGATCTCGGCGCTGGCACTGGGATATTTATAACGCCGGTGATCTCACTGCTCGGTGCACGCCTGCGAGGCTTCCCCTCACCCGCCGCCCTGTGCACTCTCCGGCCGGCCGGGGCGCGGAGGGCGGCTGACGGCCCCGGGGGCGGGGGTGGAGGGGTGGAGGGAGGGAGGGGAAGAGGCCGGGGGAGGGGGTGGAGAGGCCAGGTGGAGAGGAGCTGCGCCCCGGCGCGGGGGGCGCGCGCGCGCGCGCCGGGGCCACGCATCCCAGCTGGTTCTCACGCGCCCCACGGCCATCCCGGGACCCGAGCCAGCGCCGCCGCGCGGAATTCGGCTTGCGCGCGTGCAGCCGGTCTCCCCCCCGCCCCCCGGGGCCGCGACGGAAACGGGGGGCTTAACGCCTGGGAGTGAGTGCTCGGCCTCCCCACCTCTGCCCGCACGCCTGCGCCCCAGCCGCGCACTCTCGCCTGCGCGGGCGGGACCCGGTTTCCCGGTTCCCTTCGCTTTAACTGCCCGGGCGCCGCCGGGAATTCCCGGGGAAGTGAGTCCCGCGGGGGGGATCCCACGCCTCCCGGGGCTCCCGCGGGGAACCCAGCCAGGACTCGCAGTCCAACTTGGGAAGGAGGCTTTGGAGAGGCGCCTTCGGTTGGAGAAAGACCGTTCCTGTTTCATGAAAGAGCTCGGGAACTGGGTTTATTCAGCGTTTAGAGGGCCACCTTGAGCCATTTACACCACAACTCGAGCTGCTTTTTGTGGGAAACTGTAATCGCGCCAAATATTAGGCCACATTTGTGTGTGTGGGTTTTTTTTTCCTTCTGGGAAGCCTTGGATATGTGTCCGAGAGGCTGAGCGCACACACACACGCACACCGACGCTCGCTCGCTCGCTCGCTCGGAGCCGGGGCACCAGCACATGTGACTGACTATCCAGTTGTCCTCTCTCACCCCGGGATCCTCTTGGCAGGAAGGATTAGCTCACAGCTCGCTTCAGCTTACTCCCCGAGCTGCCATTGACTGAAGGGCCGACCCCAATGAATGATTAATGATGAGCGCGCTGGATTTCAGGAAACCTGAGAAGCGAGAATCTCAGTGTATGCAAGGCCCCTACTGTCATTTATCTGAGAAATATACCTGACTTGCATTCTTGGAATATTTCTGTCTGAAAGCACACTGGAAGCTTTGAACTGCGCTCTGATACATTATGCATTGGTCATTTTAATGAAAAAGGCTGTAATTTTAACCGATAAGGCCAGTTCGCATAAGCCAAGGTTGACGCTAAGATATGGCATTACCCGTTATGGAGTGCCCACTTAAGGATTCCCATTTCCATAATGAAGAGCATATAAAAAGCATGTAGATTTTTTCAGGACTGGAAACCGTCCACAGCTAGAATACATAATATCAAGGCAGCTGTAAAAGGAAGTCACCTTGACAACTTAGCAAAGCCAGGGGGGAGATAAAAGAGCACACCACTCATAGATGTGCATAGGGGGGCATAATGCCCCCCAGACTATATAAGATGCTGTCCTGGGCTGAACACCCCTTCTCTTCCCACTGTCTGAGGCTCCAGCTTACTACTTAACTAGTAAGTAGGCAACGCAATCCTGGACCTTGAAAACAGACACCTGGCCGCCCGGAATGGTTCCCTTGACCTCTTTCCAGGGTGAATAATTGTGAGATCTTGAGACTGAACGCTGTGCCTTCTGCAAGTGATGATCTTGGGTCTGTGACAAAGCTGTCATGGTCTAATGGTGCTGCTGAATGCCACCAGCACGTTTTCCTGCATGCCGCTCAGTCTTCCTACCACTGATGCCTCCAGTGGCAAAGATTTTCCAATGCATATCTGGTTGTCTATCCCCTGAAAAGCCCCTTATCTGCTGAAAGAGCAGGAGAGTGGATCCTGCCTCTGACACCCTGCCAGTCTCCTCCCCAAACTGGGAGTGGGGAGTGGGGGTGGGAGAGACCTCTCTGAAGCCAAGCTTCTGGAGCGGAGATTCCTCTCTTATTTCTTCACTTGTTTCAGCTTTCAAGTCCCACTTCTACTGAAACAGCCGTTCTTATCTCTCTCCTTCCTGTCTAGGAATGACCCAGGCAGGCCAAGACACCTGCTTGGGTTTTAGTCCATTTCAACCTGAAGGATGGCAAGGTGCACTCCCACTTCCTCTAGGAAGAGCTGGGCGCTTGCTAAGGGAAAGAAATGACTGGGTCTTGTGGGCAGTGATTGAATGTGGCAAATTAGACCTTGAGGCCCCTTCTCAACTCTCCTGGATACTGAGGTGAAAGAAAGAAAGGAAGAAAGAAAGAGAGAGAGGGGGGGAGAGAGAGAGAGAGAGAGAGAGAGAGAGAGAGAGAGAGAGAGAGAGAGAAGGAAGGAAAGAGAGGGAAGAGGGAGAGAGAGGAAGGGAGGGAGAGGGGGAGAGAAAGGGAGAGAGAAGGAGGGAGGGAGAGGGGCAGATAAAGGGAGAGAGAGGGAGGGAGGGAGGGGGGAGAAAGAAAGAAATAGCGCTTTTAGAATCTCATTGGCATGGTGTGGGGAAGCAAATAGGGATGCCACTAAACTTGAAAATATTTTCAGGACTGGAAACCGTCTTGCAAATAGGGGATGCCACTAACCTTGAAAAATCTATAACAAGAGTGTTATGTATTTGGATTTTCTTAAAGATCAGCAAACACTGAATTGTGAAAGCTGACAATACTGGGCGCCTTCTGCCGATGCCTCCAAGCCTCATCCCCGGCAGCTCCGCCAGGAAGGAGCGGATCCCTGCGCGCTCCTGAGCTGCGCCCGCCCTGGCTGGCGCGCCCTCTAAGCCGCCAGACACTCAGCTGAACGAAAATCGGCCTTCGGGAAAAATTTCATTGCATCGCCTGGGCTATCCCAGGCTCTATTTTAATAAACTCCACTCGACAGAGAGTGCAAAATCCACACGTTTTATAGATTGCTACCCTAGTTGTAATCAATAGCCCCCTGGCTGTAGACATTACCCTGCTCCCTTCACAAGTCGCAGAGTCTAAGTAAAAACCGCCAGGATAGGGTGGGTGGTGGGGTTCTTAATCCCCACGCTCTCGAAGCCCGGAAGCAAGGTTGGGAAAAGGTGCACGCTCCTGGCTACCTGCAGTGAAAAAGGGAATGGTTCCCAAAGACTAGTTCTCAACCCTCGCAGGACTGAAAACTAACAGGTTAACACTTCCCACCTCCCACCTAGGAAACAGGCTCCTGGCTGGAGGCCCCTGGGACTCACCATCCGAAGCTCCTTAACCTTTTGGACAAGTTCGGAAGCCCCACCATCTCAGGCTCATCTTTCTCAGACCCAGCATCTGAGCCTCCTTTCCTGCTGCTTCCCCCAGGTCTGCGTGAGAAACTAAGAGGGAGGGGAATGAATACCTATAGGTACGATCCAGTCAGTCATGAGCTACAGGAATCAACTCAAAACCTGTATCCTCAGGCTGGCACTCAACAGCCTAAGGAGAGAGAGGCGAGGGAGAAGAAGTCTATGCACCTGCTTCCCTTCAATAAAGGGACCAGCTTTCCATTCATTCACAAGCTTCCTCTGGTTGCATACAGACGCCAGACCTCCCAAAGGCCAGTGCTTCCAGGGCCAGGGCTCACAGGGCCTGGTCCTCCCCACCGGGCATCATGCTGGTACTGAGGGAAGGCAAGGAGGTAGCTAGTAGGATAAGATGGGCAACCCTGGACAGTGCAAGACACAGTCCGTGGAGACTCGCCAAGCCATGAATTACGCTGCTGCGTTGCCAGTGGATCTCACACAAGCATTTGTTCAGAGGGCCTCGGTGAGTCTCACCAAATCTCAGCTCCTGGAGGTGACCACAGTCCATGAGGTTTGACTCATCTGAAAGTTTGTTACCCTGGAAAATAAGGATGGATTTTCTTTGTTTGATACAAGCAGACAAGAGTCCAGGGGTTTTCAGAGTGCTCTCCTAAGTGAGTTGCTTGAACCTGTCCCTAAAAGGCCCTATGGCCCTCCTTGTCCATTCCTGCCACACACTCAGAAGCTCTACCCAGATAGCAGGATGAACTTTCAGTTTTTTTGCTAACCAGGTCCCAGGGGACTCCAGAGTGGCTTCTAGTTCCATAGCTGTTGAATGGAGGCACAGTTGTATTGTGGAAGGAATCAGGAGCTGCCCTCTTGGGGCCTTCAGTTGGTGTTCTTGCCAGGACCCTCTATTTCCTCCAGGCCTGGCTGCTTACCAGCCAAGTTGGCAGCAAATACATAACCAATAGCCTGTGGCTAACGAAGCACTGAGCAGGCTGAGAGGGTAGGAAGGGCCGACTGTGAGAAGGAAACAAAGACTAAGCATGTACATGCAAGGTGAGGATGGTGTGATTAGAAATTCTGCAGGTCCTGTGGTTACATCTCTTCCTCTTTCTCCAGGTTCTATTACTTCCCTCTGAGAAGGCATGTGTTTTGAAACAGCCACAGGCAGCTGGTCTTCTCTATATCTGTGGAGTCAGAAAGCAAAGCCAGGTTTTTCTAGTAGAAACGGTTTTGTGACAAAAATTGACTCAATAAAATCAGTTACATTTTAAAAAACCAAACTGAAAGTTCATCAGTGAAGTTCAACTCAGGTGCTTGCCAACTAGCTTCTGGTAGATCCATGCACTGATTCCCAAAGCACTACAGGCCCCCAGTTATCTCAGCACGCACTCTCCAATTGCAGGAAAGTAACCACTATTAAAATGCCACTAGAAGCCCCTTCCCCTGGCTGTGGCCAGGCAAGGAAGATGGAGGATGCAGTTCCTTGGGCTTGTTACACTAAGTGCAAAAGTCATTTTTAAAGATCATGTCATCATCCCCTTTCCCCACTCTGTCCTTGGTAATGGGTTCTGTTCCTGGAACATCTGTATATAATAATGTCTAGAGAGGTCATTCTGAGTACAGGTGGAAACATTTGGTACTTCCAGCCTTAATTCCTTATAACAAGAGTGGAGAATCAGAGACTTTCCTCATCTATGAGAGAGAAAGAGAGTAAATTAGAATTGCTGCTATTGGAATAGCTTTAGCCTTCTGGATGTTTGGATGGTATCACAGAGACAGGCCATAGGCAAATGGGCACTCACTCAAGAAAAACGAGGGGGCTGGAGGGAGAAAGGAAGCACAGTGTCCTCACTTGTGCCAAGTGAAAGGAGGGAGGAGAACAGAAGTGAGACCACGCCTGGTACCGGCAATAAACAGATAGGAAGCTGCTAAAACCCAGGTGCTTGGGCTATTCATTCACCAACTCAGTCAAAGGCCACTTGTTCAGGAAGTAATTTGTTCAAAGCTAGTTTTTCAGACTAAATCTGAGAACCAGTCCATACAGACTATGTATTCCTTTTCCACATAATAAGATACTTATTTTCTTTCATTGTTAAAAGGGTAGAGGGATCAAAATTGGAGATACAACTGTTGGTGGGCAAGTATACAAAATTTTAAATATATCTTAAACAACAAGTGAATGTTTTGTTTCTATTTAATTTTTCCCCCAAGAATAGTTTTAAGTTTCATCTTCTAGAGAAATACTCTTTGCATACATTTTCTAAAATGAGAAAATTTCTGAGAAGTACAAAAAGTGATTTTGGCTTAACCAAAAATTTAAAAACAAAACAAAACAGCGCCCATTCCTGTGGCTGCTCAAAGGAGAATTATTTGTGAACAGCCCTTTTTGTTTCCTCCTCCTCCTCCTCCTCCTCTTCCACCTTCTTCTTCTTCCATTGCAAATTTGCTAGCTCAAAAATTCTGGACCATTTGATAATCACAGTATACAACAACAAGAATTTAACAATCACCCCAGCTGGTTTGGCTCAGTGGATAGAGCATCCACCAGCGGACTGAAGGGTCCTGGGTTGTGTCAAGGGCACAAGCCTAGATTGCCGGCTTGATCCCCAGTAGGGGGCGTTCAGGAGGCAGCCAACCAATGATTCTTTCTCATCATTGATGTTTCTCTTTCTCTTCCTCTCTTTTCCTCTCTGAAATCAATAAAAAAATATATAGAAAAGTATTTAACAACCTACATGACTGTCCCCTCAGCTCCCATGAAACATATACAAGAGGATTTAAAATGGAGCAGAGGGACCCAAATCAGAATTTATTTTGAATATTAAGATCCTATATACACAATATGAAAATCATGTTGACAATGTCTATGACTTCTGAACTATCTGTGTCCTTTCCTTTGGCCCACACCATCCTTGGCTTTTCATTCCATTAGCTGCTTCAGATCACAACAGTGAGAGGATCCTTAGCTCCTGGAATAAAAAGAAAAATGAATGACTAATTCCTGTTCACAGATTTTTTTAAAAATGAGGAATTTGAGAGGAACCAAGATGGTGGCATAGGTGAATACCTAAGCTGCTGCCTCGCACAACAATTTCAAAATTACAAATAAAGATAGAACGGACACCATCCAGAACCATAGGAAAGCTAGCTGAGTGAAAATTCTATAACTAGAAATAAAGAGAGGGACTCATGAAGACTCAGATGAACTGTAAAAAGCTGAGGTACAGAGACATGCTCATGGAGAGGATGTGCAGAGGGTCTGTCTGGCTTCCTATAGAAGGAGGGAGACAGAAAATCCCAACTGCACTGAACCCCACTTCTGACTGCACTGAGCACCAGTTCCAGGTGAGACTCACACAGGGGAGTCTGGACTGTTGTAAAAAAGAAGGAGTGCAGGAAAACTTAGGGGAGCCATGAAAGACAGAGGACTGGGGACGCAAAAGTGCGTACATAGAGCACTGACTACTGATTGTGCCATTGGCTTTCTCTAGTGGCAGGAAAACAGAACCTCCCAACAGCACTGAAATCCAGATCCAACTGCATTGAACCCCAGTTTCAGGCGAGACCCTGGGGACCCAGGCTCATATGGGTTCCTAGAGAGCACAGAAGCTCAGGGGAACTGGAAAGGCAGAGGTCTGGAGGCAAGCACAGATGTGCAGACATAGCTGTTCCTCACAACCAATTGGCTTGGAGGTCAATTCCCCCCAGTGATACCAACAACAATCAAGAATTAACTACAAGACTGTACGCACAGTTCACAATGGGTGCACCAAGAGTGTTCACCTCAGGTAACTGCGGAGGCAGAGCTACTGGACCTGATAGGACACCTAGCACACAAAGCTACTCTACCAACTCAGGGAAGCAGAGAAATATGCAGAGACAAAAGAACAGATCACAAACAAAAGAAATGAAGGAAAACAAATGACTGAATATAGAGTTCAAACCCATGGTTATAAGGTTTTTTAAGAATTTCCTGGAAAAAAAATGGATATATTTAGTGAGACCCAAGAGGAGATGAAAAAGGACCAACTAGAAATTAAACATACACTGGCTGAAATAAAAAATATTCTACAGAAACCTAACAGCAGACTAGAGGATTGCAATAATCAAGTCAAAGATTTGAAATACAAAGAAGCAAAAAACACTGCACTAGAAAAACAAAAAAGAAAAAGAGGAATTTGTCTTATGCAAACCACTATACTATGTGTCCTATCTTTGACGCTCCTGCATGATCCTTAAGGGAAGGATTGAGGAGCATGAAGCATATTACCATCAGGACTTTTCTTGGTTGTAATTGAGGCAATTTCCTGCTAGGAGTCAGAGGGGTGGACACACAATGGAACTGTGATGAAGGTCACCACCAAAAGTATTGTGACTTGATTATTGCTTGGCTATTTCACTTATGGGTATGTATGCTCTAATAAATCAGAAGCTCCTCAAAGGTAGAGTTCTTTCAGCATGCACTGCCTTGTAATCCCCACATGCACAACAAAGTGTAATTCCTAATTGAGAATCCTCATGAATAATGGTTTCAAAAGATAGCTTAATAATCATTTACATTTCTACCCAAACGAATTTAAAAGTACATTGCATGTATGTCAACTATATTTTTTTAATAAAAAGAAGAAAACATGAAAAAAGGACATTGTAATGCTTGGTAATGTGCCTGTCCTTCCCTCTATTAAGAGGATGCAGGATTTGGGAAAGTGTGAGTGTGAGTATGTATATGTTTTCATCGTTTGCATTACCATTGCTCTTAATTACAGCAATCATTTTCGCAAATGGGCTTTGTTTTCTACTCTGGCTCTTTGGCTTTTGGCAAGAGGCACCAAACACCTGTTGTCTGTGAGTACAGAGAAACACCTGTCAGCAGAGCCACTAAGTACTAACACAGGGGCTGTCATCCTGGGTCTTGGGAACCTTTGCTATTGTCAAAAGAAAGGAAGGAGCACCTGCTCAGGGCCCAGGAGGGCTGAATGATAGCTTAGTGACTTCTGACAGAAGATGTCATGAATCCATTTCCTTCCTCTGCCTACTCCAGAGAAACACAGCCTAGGGCTGCAACATCTGTTAGTGAGTGAATGAATGTGGTCAGATTCCAGAAAAAAAATCTTTTTAAAGGATACTGTAGATTAAATATATACAAGGCTTTGAGGCATTAAACTCTAATGGCTTTTATGGATGAATATTTAGCTGGTCAGAGTGGAGATGGGGAAGCAAGAGGAAAAGAGAGAGAGTGCAAACCAACACTGGGAGAGTATGGAAAACAGGACAAAGAAGATGTTTTCCACATGATAATCTTCAGAAAGTCACCATTTTGAGTGCTTTGGAGATACTGGGCTGGTTCTATGTAACAACGGTTATTCTAGTCTAATAGGGATCATTGGAAAAAGTAGCAATTCCTGAAAAAATCTATTACTCTTTGATAGTTTAGATGTTTAGATATGGCTTATTCCCACCACTGGAGAAGGAAGAGGATGAGATGACAACAAGCACTGGGAAGGGGAGATAAATGGCCTACTTTTTTCAAAGATAGCATCCATATTTATTTTAGGTCCCCTAATCTTTTTGTTCCCCAAATGTAGCCTTAAAGAAATCCATGCCAGCTCAGAGACATTTCTCGAGCCTGCCTCATCCTGTTAAAAGATTACCCACGGAGCTGAGCACTACCAGGATGGGGCCACTGAGCCTTTCCATCTGCACCTCTTTCAGGTTGGAGCTGTTCTTCACGATCTCCTGTGGGAAGGGCTGCTGGCCTGAATGCTTCCTCCAAATAGGCCTGCTTCTCTCCTCTGTCCCATTGTTTCTCACAAATCCACTCTCCTTGGCTTACAGTATGATTTTTCTTAGACTTGGGAGCTTTCTTGGCATCATATGCAAAAATAAAAATGGGGGCAGATGAATAAAACTGTAGGTAGGAAGGAGGGCAGACAGGAGTAATCATTAAGAGAACATTTCACCAAATGGAAACAATAAAGCTTTTTGCAGCAAAGGGAGAGAGAGATCACTTCATTTTACATCTAGCCTGGATTTTTCTCTTTCCTGTGCCCATTCTATGCAACCCATCTGGAACTCCTTTTGGCTTTAGCTTCCAAATACATGCAGAATCCAAACACTTCTTACCATCTCCCCTGCAACGTTCAGAGTTAAGCCATCACCATCTTTCACACGGATGACTGGTCTCCCTGCTTTTGGCTTGTTGCCTTACAATTTATTTTCAATGCAGCAAAATAATCGTTTTAAAGATAAAGGCCAGTTTATACCACTCCTCTTCTTAAAATTATCAGTCGCTTCTCATTTTACTCAAAATAAAAGCTAGCATCCTCCCAGTCATCCTCAAACTCTCACCTGATACCCAGGCTCACTCTATTCAAGCCACAGTTCTCCCAACTCAGCAATCACATGCTTAGCTTCGGACATTCAAAAAGGTCGCTGGACTGCTCTTATCCAATATAGTTGTCTGGCTAACTCTTCTTCAAGGCTTTGCTCATGTTTTTTCTTCTCAAATGTTTCCTGACCAACCTCATGAAAAATTACCTGCTCCACATACTCCCTGACATTCATGCAGCTTTAAATTATTTTTTACCGCAATGATTTATTTAATGAACAGTTACGTAGCCTTACTGTAATCCAGGCATTCTAGACAGGTGTTAATTCATCTATTGCATATAGTAACATTATGGAGAAGGTACTGCTGTCTTGCATCTTTTAATAGGTCAGAAGAAAACTGAAGCACAGAGAGGCTAAGTAACTTACCTAAGTCACACAGCTAGGAAGTGGTGAAACTGAGGTTCAAATTTAGAGAGTGTGATTTCAGGAAGAATGCTCTTGCAACTCCGATTTGTTGCATTTATAGGGTATATTTCTTGCATTATGTTTATTGTTATTTGTGTGTTTTGCCCTGTTAGCATGTAAACTCTAGGAGGGTAAGGATCTTACCTCTGTTCACAAATACTTACAAAACATCAAGAATGATGCTTGGCACATTGTGGGTGTCCAATAAATACTTGTTGTATGAACCCCTGAACTTGATGATTGAGAGTCTGTTCTCATCTCATCTTGAGATAGATAATTTTAGACTCGTTACCACAATATCCACTTCTCAGGGACATAGATGTATCTTTTATAAGGCTTCATGTGGCAAAGAACTAGGAGAAACAGCATTCTGGTTCATATATGTTATTTTACCCTGTAGTTTTTGAATGCATGAAACTGCTTTAGGGATGCTGTAGTTGTGCATAAACTTCATTTCTTTAGTATGGTCTTTTCTCCTTTCTTTCCTTTTGATTCAAACTGGCCTTATCTAGCACCCTGACTCACTGACCTCCTTCCCTGTTACACAACCACTTCATCATTAAACCATCTTTAAAGCAAAAGCTTTTTGCTTTTAAGTATAGTGACCGCAGAGGAAGTTAACAGCTAGGCCTCAGTTATGTTTCAGCTCTGGACCCAGGAAAATGGAATATCCCACTGATCAAATCCTTGCAAACCAGACAGAACAATGCCATGGCTGACATCAGAGCCAGATGTAGTGATCAACTACTCTCTTCCCTAGCACTGACCAATCAATAAACACCACAACCCTAACCAGGACCCTAACTTTCTTCATTGCCAAGATTAGTGATTTTTTCCCCTTCCCTTGGAAGACTTGGAGAGCTGGGTCATTGTGCATTGCTCACCTGTGACTCCAGATGTGGGCTACTTCCTCAACTAATAATCCTTATTTTCTTTGCTGCAAGCTCCTATTCCTATCTATTGAGCTTTGATGAGCACAGGCAAATGGACCGCTTTAGTTTGATGCTGTTGTTTGCCTTTTTTAATGGAGATTTTTTTCTTTTTGAGAAACTTTGACTTGAGTACATCAAATAAAACCAATTTCTGAGGGAAGGATCAAAACCCACATTAGAAAAAAAAAGTAATAATTTTAGGTGCTTCAAAATTCACCTTTTGATACAAAATGGCCTATGACGTTTGCAATTTGTGGTTCTTGGTGGGCAGATCCATAGGACAAGCTAGAAAGTCTTCAAATCCAGAGCTAAAATCCAGGAACAGTTATTTGGCTTTGGATATTTTTCCTTGTCTAAGAGGTAGTGGCAGCAACAGCACCCACCTTCTGGGCAGCTTCCTTCTTGGCATGATGAGCTTGTAGCACCAGCACAGCTTCATCCACCTCGGAGTGGGAGACTCCGGGACTCTGGCACATGCAGCAGCTCGGAGTTGTTGGTCTCTAGAAGAATTCTTGTGGTCTTTCCAGCCAGGTTTGAATGCATGGTTTGGGTGAGCAGCAGAAACCTTCTCCCAGCATTATTTTCCTCTGATTTTGTTTTCTCTTTAAGTTTTCTTTACAACTCCACCCACCCCTAGCCACCCCACATTTGGGGATGGTAGATGTAAGAATAAGTAAAGAAAGGAGAAAGTTCCTTGCAAACCAGACAGAACAAAATAGTTCACTCTTGTTCTTACACACAAACTAAACTCTAGGTAGCCTTTAATTTCATTTCCTCTAAGAATTTTGTAATAAAGACAATATACATGTTCTGGAATCAGAGAGTGGGGACGATGTGGCAGAAATGCCTCTGGTTCATTGTGGTACCCATACTTGAAGACAAAAAAAAGCAAACCTCATAATCCAGATTTCTTAAAATTCTAGCACAGCAAAGTGGAAGTCTGCAATGCTTCTCAACTTCGTTCAGCTGGGGGAGTGGTAAAAAAATAACAACAACAACAACAACCCTGCCTAATGAAACGGAGTGCACCTGGATTCTAAATTCTACAGCTTACCTGCACAAAAGAACACACACACACACAGTAGCCCTGGTGAACCGCACGACCTCATTTATGTTCTTTGTATAAATAAGGGTAATAATTTCTGTTCCACTGTCCTTTGTTCTGAAAAGTAAATAAGATCATAGGCATGACTATGAATGTGAAATCATTGCACAAATTTAAGTTATAATTAAAATTGTACTTGCTTGTGTTAAATTTGTCAAAATAATGTACTACTTCCTTAATATACAAAAATGTCTATCTAATGTATGTGTATTTTAATCAGTAATCAGTTCTTCTTGCCTTTGGAGAGATGTAGATAGTAAAGTAAATAAAATTAATGTCCTTGTGTGCCATAATTTATAGCAGAAGAGCCTGGTCCAGTAGCTTTTACAAGGCTGGGTTACGATTCCCTACAGATTATTTCAGTCACTGAAAGATGACTCCAGTGAACATGTGTGAGTTATAGGGTGAATGAGATGTATCGGTCTTGTTTTGAAGAACACTAAAAGAAAGGAAGATAGTCCAAGAAACCCATTTGCATTTTCAACTGCCTTTTTCAAATAGACATTCTTTTTATTGCCAGAACTAGAAAGGCAGGCACAGTCACTGTTGTGTCACCTTTTCTGACTTTCAGGCCTCCAGGACCTTGCAGGATATGAAGATCAGTCCAGAAAACTTGACCATGCTGTAAAAGAAAGGCGTTTTTCTTCAGATTTCTCTTCACATCTGAATGAATACCTTTATAGCAGCCACCCTAATGCTGTGGTAGTTACAGCTATGTGTCTTGAAATCAAACAAAAAATCTCGCAGCGCCTCAGTGCTAGAGAAGATCACTTGTGTTGGGCCGGGAGATTTCCCCCTTTCCCCTTCTAATATCCTGGCTGATTGAGTAATTCAAACCACATACAGCAGGTTAACAGTAGAAAATCAGTTTTAATATCTGTACTTGGCAAATTCACATAAGCATAAAAATTTCTAAGATAAAGAGGCAAAATGAATGATACAGGACAAAGGTAAAAAGGAGGGGAAAGGTCTGGGATATCAAAGGGGAAATAGCCATTCACAGGTTGCCGAGACAGTGGTAGACAAGTCTGTGCTAGGCAACTCAGAAACAATGGGACAGAGGGAATGTAGTGGACAGATATTTGCTTGGATTCTTCTCTCTGTCACATTTAATACAAATGTACCAAGGTCCCTTGTTGCAGCAGGGTTTTTTGTTTGCTTGTTTGTTTTGTTTTCTATCTAAATCTCTTTAAGAAGGAAAAGGGTGAGGCAAAGAGGAGGAGGAGGAGGAAGAGGATGAGGAGGAGGAAAAGGGGGAGGAGGAGGGGGAGGAGATTCTTCCTGAATTTGTTGGGCTGTAATTGTTTGCATGCCAGGTGGCACGTTCCAGAGACAGGAATCCAAACTCCCACACTTGGAAAAGCTCTAACCCATCTTACCTCGTTTTCTCCATTAGTAAAACTGAGAAATAAATTTGCCAGCTATAAGAGTTTTCCTCATCGTTGACTAACTTTAAAAGTTATGCTTAATGTAGAACAGCATTTGGTGCGCATCTAAGATGAAAAAATGTTTAAGGTTGATGTCTTAAGAAAAAATGAAGGAATTGCCTATTTCAATGGCAAAGCATTTGAAATATTGAAAATCGTTATTAAAGTCTAGCCTTTGCATTTATTAATAAGAAGATGGGAAACTCTTGCACTTTCCTTTGCAATTATTTCACACTTGATCTGTTGCCCTTGAAAATGAGATTGCTAATGAAGCAGAATCTTGGAGGACTCTGGTTATAGCTTCTCAGAGGGAACCACAGGAAACTGCTGTCTATGGAAATGCTGGGAACAAGGAAGTAGTGAGGAATTGACACAGATGTAGGCATCTCAGGGGAAGGAATATGTGCACCTCAACATCAGCAATAGAGGCTGCCTGAGGGAATTATTCAGTGTTGCTCTTCTCCACAGCACACCTGACCTTGGCACGTAAATTACACAGTCAGTTCTCTGCTACAGGCATAAGGATAAGGACACTCCAAGCTCTGCAACCGGGAGCAAGTTTCTTAACCTCTCTGGGCCCCATCTTCCTCCTTTGCATAACAGAAACAGTAATGACCTCTGTCTGAGTGCTGTTTTGATTACTGGTCTGAAATCTAAGGAGCTAATACACATAAATGAAGCAGTACTGCCCTTTCCTGGCACTATGGGATAAGCATCAAAATATAATACTTCTTTTTTCTCTCACAGGTTTTTTGAGAAAATCATGTTAGAGGAGAGGGGGATTCATATTTTGATGCAAATCAAAAGTGTATCTAAATAGACTTTCCTTTTTTAAGTCAGCTTGCTTTAAATCTGCAAAAGGCAAAGAAAACACTATTTAACATGAATGGTACCAATCAATTGAATATCCATTGTCATAAATATTAGAGACTATGTTATCCTACGACACTTAGATAAATGACAGGCTTCCAACTTAGCAAAATGGTGCACAAGATTTGCAGGTTATGAAATAATGATCTTTCATGTCTTCCCATTAATGGAGTGATGACATTTGGGCATGTGTTCTATCAGAGAGTGCAGCCATATCTCTTCTAGATAAGGAAGACACCTGTCACGTAATGCCAGAATCAAGCCTTCAAGTGACACTCCATTTGTCAAATCACTATGTTACCAAATATATTTTTCTTCTACAGATTTTCCCAGCCTGTCTTCATATCACAGCCATAACAAAGTGTCCTTCTTGTGTTAGAAACATAAAGCACTCAGACAAAAGCAAGAGCAAACATTCCATTGACGTGGGGAAATGCACCTTCCCCAGGAAGCACACATAATTCTGTGCACACTTAGCAGTTATTTGTTGCTTTTCAACATGAGGCCAAAGGAACAACTCAACCACAGTGGTATATGCTATATTTAAGTTGTGTGGGTTTTTTAAAATACTTTTTGTTCAGATTATTAAAGATGTCCCACTCCCCCCCCTCCGTTGTTCCCCCCCACCTGGTTCCCACCTTACTCCAGGCCCTCGCCACTCCATTATCGGTGTCCATAGGTACAGAATACATGCATATAAGACCTTTGTCCAATCTTTTCCTGCACTCCCCATATCCCATTCCCCTCGACAATTGTCAGTTTTACTCCATTTCCATGTCCCCGATTCCATTACATTCACCAGTTTATTTTGTTCATCAGAATTTTTATTTGTTTGATTTTTAGATTCACTTGTTGATAGATATGTATTTGTTGTCACTTTGTTGTTCATAATTTTTTATCTTTACCTTTTTCTTCTTCCTCTTCTTAAAGAATACCCTTCATATTATACTGGTTTTGTGATGATGAACTTCTTTTCCTTTTTCTTGTCTGTGAAACTTTTTATCTTACCTTAAATTCTAAATGGTAGCTTTACTGAGTAGAATAATCTTGATTGTAGGTCCTTGCTATTTATCACTTTGTATATTTCTTGCCACTCCTTTCTGGCCTGCATAGTTTCTGTTGAGAAATCAGCTGACAGTCGTATGGACACTTCCTTGTAGGTAACTAACTGTTTTACTCTTGTGGCTTTTAAGATTCTCTCTTTATCTTTTGCCCTTGGCATTTTATTGATGATGTGTCTTGGCATGGTCCTCTTTGAATTTCTCTTGTTTGGGGTACTCCGTGCTTCCTGGACTTACAAGTCTATTTCTATCACCAGGTAGGGGAAATTTTCTGTCATTATTTCTTCAATTAGGTTTTCAATATCTTGCTCTCTCTCTTCTTCTGGTATCCCCATAACTGGTATGCTTGAAGTTGTTCTAGAGGCTCCTTACACTATCTTCATATTTTTTAATTATTTTTTCCTTTTGCTCTTTGGTTTGGGTATTTTTTACTTCCTTATATTTCAAATCTTTGACTTGAGTCTTAGGATCCTCTAGTCTACCGTTGAATCTCTATATATTATTCTTTATTTCAATCAGTATATGCTTAATTTCTGACTGGTCCTTTTCTTTTTTTTGAGGGTGGGGGGACATCTCACTAATTTCCTTGGAGGTTTCTAAAAGATTCTTGAGCAACCTTATAACTGCGGTTTTGAACTCTATATCCAGTAGTTTGCTTTCTTCCATTTCTTTCATTTGTGACATGTTTCTTTGTCTTTTCATTTAAGCTGCTTCCCTGTGTTTGTGCTATGTATTGGGTAGCTGCTAAGTCTCCTTGAGTTGATAGAATGGCCTTGTGTAGGAGGTGTCCTATAGGTGGTTCAGCCTCCTCAGTCACCTGAGAGGGACACTCTTGGTCCACCCCTTTGAGGGCTGTGAGCACAATCTTGTTGTACTTGAGCCTTGATTGCTGTAGGTATCACTGGGAGGAATTGACCTTCAGGCCAATTGGTGGTGAGGGCCAGCTGTGTCTACAATGCTGGGCAGTAGACACACTTATAGGGCAGGACTTGCTTCAATGGGGTTTTGGTGCTCACCAAGTCTGCCTCTTGAATGTGTCACTTAGGGATGTGCAGAATTGTAATCTGGTATGGTCTCACACTGAATACTGGGTACACAGGCTCTTGGATTTCCAAGGAGGTGCAAAATCAGCCACTGTCTGGGACTACCCAGCAGAAGCTAGAAGCTACAGAGAAATCTGCAGATTCCTCTTCCTCTTTATATATAGATAGATAGATAGATAGATAGATAGATAGATAGATAGATATAGATATAGATATAGATATAGATATAGATATATAGATATAGATATAGATAGATATAGATATATTTACATATTTATGTATTTATATATTTATATATTTGTATATTTATATATTTATATAATATTACATCTATTAGTACATATATATAGTTTAAAATATTACAAATATTAGTACATATATGTCCTTTTTTCCCCATTGACCTTCCCCCAGCCTCCTTTACCCCCTGTTGCATGCCCTCATCTTACCCTCAAACCCTAGTGTCTTGTGTCCATTGGTGTGCTTATATGCATGCACATATAAGTGGTTGATCTGTTCCCCTCCCTCCTTCCCCAATGATTTCCAGCCTTCCTGCTGTTCAGTGTTTTACTGTCTCTGTATCTATCTTTTTATTCATCAGGTTATAATGTCCTTTATTTTCCAAAAATTACTGAGGTCATGTGTTATTCTTTCATTGTATGGCTTATTTCACTTAACATAATGCTCTCCAGGTCCATCCATGTTGCTGCAAATAGTAAGAATTTCTTTTTTTTTTTTATAGAAGCCTAGTATTCCATTCTGTAGATGTACCACAGTTTTCTAATCCACTCATCTGCTGATGGACATTAAGGCTGTTACCAAATCTTAGCTATGGTGAATTATGCTGCTATGAACATAAAGGTGGATATATCTTTTTTGATTGGTGTTTTTAGTTTCTTGGAATATAATCCTAGAAGTGGGATTACTGGGTCAAATGGGAGCTCCATTTTTAGTTTTTTGAGGAAATTCCATATGGTTCTCCACAGTGGCTGCCCCAGTCTGCATTCCCACCAGCAGTGCATGAGGGTTCCTTTTTGTCTGCATCCTCACCAGCACTTCTCCTTTGTTGATTTGTTAATGGTTGGAACCCTGAAAGGTGTGAAATGCTACCGCATTGTCATTTTGATTTGCATCGCTCAGATAATTGTGACATTGAGCATGTTTTCACATGTTTTTGGCCTTCCTTCTGTCTTCTTTCAGAAAGGTTCTATTTAGGCCCATTGCCCATTTTTTTAATTGGATCATTTATCTTCCTTTTATTAAGTTGTATAAGTTGCCTATAAATGGAGATTTAACCTTTATCAGTGATAATATTTGAAAATATGTTCTCTAATACAGTGGGCTTTCTTATTGTTTTATTGGTGGTTTCTTTTACTGTGCAAAAGCTTTTTACTTTGATGTAGTACCATTTGTTTATTTTCTCTGTAGTTTCCATTGCCTTAGGAGCAGTATCAGTGAAGAAATTGCTTTGGCATATGTCTGAGATTTCTCTGCCTGTGGATTACTCTAGTATTTTTATGGTTTCCCATCTTATGTTTAAGTCCTGTATCCATTTTGAGTTTATTTTTGTGTATGGTATAAGTTGGGGCTTTAGTTTCAATTTTTTGCATCTATTTGTCCAATTTTCCCAACACCATTTATTGAGGAGAATCTCTTGACTCCATTGTATATGCCTTCTTTGTCAAATATTAATTGGGCGAGAAGCCAAGATGGTGGCATAGGTAAACACCTACACTGCTGCCTCCAACAACAATTTCAAAACTACAACTCAGAGACAGAACGGACATCATCCAGAACCACAGGAAAGCTGGCTGAGTGGAAATTCTTCAACTAGAAGGAAAGAGAAGGACTCACAGAGACCCAGAGGAGCTGCAAAAAGCTGAGCTACGGAGACACAAGCGTAGAGAGAGTGGGTGCCGGAGTACCTGGCTCGCTTTCTCTGGTGGGAGGGAGACAGAGACTCCCAACTGCATTGAAGGCCTTATCCTATGACACTAAATCCCAAGTCCAGCCGAAACTCATACGGGGGGAGTTTGGACTATGAAAAGGGAGAAGTGCATGGAAATTTAAGGGAGTCACGAAAGGGCAGAAGTCTGGTGGGGTGCACAGCACTGCTCTCAGAAGACGGACTGCTGATTGTGCCACTGGCTTTCACAAGTGGGCGGGAGACAGAGCCTCCCAACTGTGCCCCTTCTAACTCCA
>PVJN01026206.1:0-29252 GCA_004026805.1 Lasiurus borealis
CATTCCTGGAGCATCAGCTGAGCACCTGAGGGGGGCTGGGTGCGGCCTGTACTTCCTCCAGGTGACCCCTGTAGCAGCGGGGCTCAGAGAGAAGGGGTTTGCAGAGGGGTGGCGAACGTCTGAGGAAATGCAGCCTCCTCGTGAGACTCTGCTGTTTTCTAACTCGAGACACCCTTCCTTAGAGTTCCCGCCAATCATTTCCGGTTGGCTTTTCCGCCTTCTTCCTGGCTCACAGCTTCCCAAGGCGCTCCGGAAGGAAGGACGCTTTCAGTTTCAAATGGAAGTTGGAGTTTCATTTGTTACACAAGCGATTAAGTCAAAGGAAGCTGACAGGTATCACACTGGGCGGCTACACACCAACGACTCCCTCATCCCTGCTAAGCCAGAAATGGAGCTAAATCAGACGACGAGGGCGACTCATTACATTTTTATTTGCCTTCCCATCCTTATGTATCTGTTAATCCTCCTCCATCTCGGGCGCACCGTGTTCTCGTTAAATAACACGCGTTAATTAAGCCTCGGCTTCTCTTAGCTGTAGCTGTGTTGTTATTGATGGGGAGAACCTTCAGACGTTTATCATCTAATTCAGTCGGGCTGACTGCGTGGCCGTCTCGAGGGGAGAAGACCTTGAGGCGTAAAGGTGGAAATGACTGAGGAGGGGATGAAGGGAGGGAAACCGAGGTTGCTAGCGTCCACCCTGGCAGGAGGAGGCTGGGCCAGCCTCTCCTCGGCGAGGGGACTTGGCCTAGATTTGGATAATGAGGGCGCGATGAATTCAGTCTCTTCGTTGATGACAAGAAAGGGGAGGGAGGGCAGAAAGAGGTGTACACACCAAGGCCCCCAGCAGGTGAGGCTGGAGCAGCGGTTCTCAACCTGTGGGTCGAGACTCCTTTGGGGGTTGAATGACCCTTTCACAGGGGTCACCTAAGACCATCGGAAAATGCAGGTACTTACATCACGATGCATCACAGTAGCAAAATTTCATGGTTGGGGGTCACCAGCACATGAGGAACTGTATGCAAGGGTCGCGGCCTTAGGAAGGTTGAGAACCACTGGGCTGGAGCAAAGTGAGTGCACTGCGCAGTGGGGAGGACAGGAGGGAGTGGTCTCAAACCGGAAAGGGAAACGGAAACGCCCACCTCCTGCTGAATTCCGCCCAGGGGCCTCGTTGGGCCAAATTTTCTCATTCGCAATAGGAGCCAGAAAGCAGGATTGTTACGCACAGTCTCCCAATTCTCAGAAGTTGGCAAGCAATTTCACGTGTGCACAAGTGCTCTGCGGGTGCCCATCTGCGGCCATTGACACATCCCCTCTGCGGTTTGGAACTGAATCCGGGAACATCGCTGGCCTGGTTTGAGCCTGGGCCAGCTTTGGCTCCTTTTCTTTCATGGTTCGACTCTCCCGGTGACTGGTTTAAGCTGGCGGGAGTCTCCAAACCAGGGTACCAAGGGGATGCTTTGCACTTACACGGTGAATTTTCTCCAAGGAGCTCAAAAGACTTTGTGTCGCCCCACTGAACCTCACCACACCCCGCTCCCCAGGGAGCAGGCAGGTCACTCTTGCCCCCAGACACGCAAGATGCATCAGCAGGAAGCACTGTGCGCGAGGCAGCAAGGTTGACTCATTGATTTAAATCCATGGCCTACACACTTGGCCAGCGCGGCATCCAAGAGGCCTGGGTCTCCCTTGACTGCCCCCTCTGCTGCCTTTCTTGGCTTCCCTTCCTTCCATCTGCTCTAGTCCATGGCTAAGCGCCACATCTCAACAACGTACAGGCAAAGCCAGCCAGCGACCCCTCTCTGTCATGCGTGTGCGTGAGTGTGTACACGTGTGTGTGTGCATACACGTCTGTGTGCGCATGCATGTGTGAGCACCCATCTGACTTTGCGGCAGGCACAGCGTGGTCCATCCCTATCCATCCTGGCACGTCTCTACCTTGGTCTTTGGTCTGATGCCGCGCTCTGAGATGCTACTTTTGCAAATGTTCAGCACCTAGAAACTCCAAATAGGTGTCTTTAGGGTTTTAGACACATGCTAATGGTTCAGGCTGCCAGGGTCCTTGCATCACTTTCTCTTCCTTAGAGGAATAGAATTTCCGTCTCCCTCACTGAGCTGACATCCGGGCCCACTCTTTGGCCGATGGGTTCATAGGAATGGCCACGCAAAACTGTGGGCCTCGGCGCTATAGTAAAGGGCCAGGAAGGAAGATCTCTGAGTTGCTTTGGGTGAGACAGCCGAGAAAGTGACACTGACCAGCGGAGATTGGAGTTCTACCTCTGTCATCACTTCCCCTCTGTGATTGCCCAGCCCCTTCCCCGCGCTCCAGAGACATAGTGCTCTCTGCCCCGCTTTATCCAGGGGAATCTTCCCGGAGAGGAGATCCCAGGACAGCAGGGTAACCTGGCGCTCCTTCTCCTGGGAGAGCAGAGCGGAAAGTGCGATCTGTGAAGTGTCCTGCGTTTTACAGATTGCCCTGCTCTTCCTCCCAGCGCAGCTCAGCTCCAGCGCCCGTTCCCAGCGTGAGAGCACCCTGCGGCCACTCCCCATCTGCCTGTGAGTGCCTCATAAACACCCTCCGAGGCCAAGGCAGAGCCAGAGAAACACGTGGCCGTTTCAGAGGCGCGTGTTGGGGGGAGAACTGGACTTACTGACCTTAGACGAGCAGCGGCTGGCGTGCCCACCAGCTCCCCACCTGACCCTGCTAACCGGCCCCTGACCAGGCAAAGCAGCCTGCCTCCTCAGGGGGTGAAAACTTGAAAGGTCCCCCCCGGAAAGTGCTGGCAATCTCTCGGTCCTGTCAGAGGGGCAGTGGATGGAACAGCCAGAGTCAAACATGCTGATGTAGCTGGTCCCAAGAGGTCAGAATCAATAGTGCGTGTCTGTAAGGTGTGAGGTGTTTGAAGGGCAGGGCGAGGCGGCTTTCCTTGCTGCCTGGGAGACAGTGGCGTGGCTGTCGGCGTGGCTGTCCAGAACGGAAACTTTCAAAGGTCAGCGAGGTTCCTCTGGGGCTTTATTCATCTCGCCTCTCAAGGTGTCATGCCAGCAAGTCACCCTCTGTATGTTTTATCCACGTACACGAACATACATACGTTCTTGGGTGTTAAGGGTCACCCTGTTGGGGACACCTCTGGCAGAACAGCCTCAGGCTGACAGTCTAGAAATTCAGAAATGTCAGGGGAGCCCCCGGCATCCTCCCTGCTGCCGAATCCGGGGAACCCCGAAGTGTCCTGTCGAGACAGACAGTGCGTGGAATGCCCCAGAGGAGGCCCCGCACAGTAGGTCTGCCGGCAGGTTCAAGTCCTCCTGGCTGAACTGGCCTTCGGGTCTGATTGGCTTCTCCAGGCAAACAGGGACAGCCAGGGAGGCACTGGTCAGCAGGAAGTGGCACTGCGGGCTGAGCTAAGTGTCCGGCTAGGCCACAGGCTAATGGATGCCAGGTTCACTGCTCTTGGCATGCTGGGACGGCTCTCCCTTGCCATTTACATTCTCTGCCATCCCCAGGGAGATTGGGTGACACCAAGTAATGCAATTTTAAATATTTTCTGAGCAGCGAAGGCACTCATTACAGCATTATAAAAGCATGTCTTTCGCCAAGACCGGTTTGGCTCAGTGGATAGAGCGTCAGCTTGTGGACTGAAAGGTCCCAGGTTTAATTCCGGTCAAGGGCATGTATCTTGGTTGTGGGCACATCCCCAGTAGGTGGAGTGCAGGAGGCAGCTAATCGATGTCTCTCTCATCGATGTTTCTAACTCTCTATCCCTCTCCCTTCCTCTCTGTAGAAAATCAATAAAATATATTAATAAAAAAAAAAAAGCATGTATTCTAGGAGACATGGAAATATTACAGATCCTGAACACAGTGAGGTAAAAAGCCGAAAGCCAAGACTGTGAGAGGAAGGAGTTAGAGGCCCCAGAAACAGCATGAGACCGATTCCTACAGGCAGTCGTTAGAGCCAGGCTGGGGGTGAGAGAAGCTAGAACCGCACATTGCCAGACGCGGGAAGGGGGTCCTGTTTATCTGTTTTCCTGCCAGGCTGTGCCTTCACCTCTTTCCCTTCCAACCCTGGGAACATGGTCTCCAGGAGGGGCCATTCCTTGGGTCTGGCCAAATGCTGGCTCAGGCTGAGACCAAACCAGTGTGGACTAAATAACAAGAAAGGCCAAATAATTGATATTTTTTAATGTGTTTTGAACTTGTGATTGACTGGATTCCCTTCTCAGAGAATAATAGCTCACACTTTCCAGCACTGACCATTCGACTGGCCATCCTGCATGCTGGATTCTTCACATAGCTTCTCTCAGCTCCTCCTCCTCCTCCTCTCCACTGTCTGAGGTAATATCTGTTGCCATCATCATTACACAGGGGAGAGACCTGGCTCCGAGAGGTGACGCAATTGATGTCAGTCGCAACTGTCAGCCACAGGGCGAGGTGAATTCTAGATCCAGGTGCACTTGACAGAGACCAGGTGTAGCCGTTACACTGTTTTGATCACCTGCTTTGACCCCAGGCAAGAGGCTGATGGTGGAGGCCCGCAGTGAAATCACGGTATATGGCACCAGGCAGGCAGCCTCTTCCATTAGGAAAGTCACCCCTGCAGGAGTGCCTCTTTGGTGATGGGGGGCAGTACCCCTGGCAGCACGCTCTGGGGTCATTCTGCTCTCTCAGTGCACCCCACCCCTCCTCCAGGCCAAAAATGCACTAAGTGATCTCAGCTTCCGCAAACGACTCCCTGCTCTCAGCCCGGGCATCACTGGCTCGCGTCCCTAAATGCAAGCTGACTTTCTATCAGGAGTTCACATCTCCACCAACTTCTCATTAAATTAATTATTCAAAACAATTCCGAGTTCACGTTCTCCCAGCAACGGTGGCTCTGCCATGACTATATTAAGGCGTAAATTGAACAGCATGTTTTACAATAAAGTTAATTTTATATTCACCAGAGGACTGAGTTATAGTTGCTGTGGGAACCATCATTGCGGATCTCTCGACTCCGGTGCATTGAAATTCTCCAGCTCAGCATTGCGCCGTGCAGCGTATTCTGCATGGATGCTTGCTGTCTTCCCACTTGAACTTGGAGATCTGTCCGGGTCTAACGTAGCAGCCTTCTAGTTTGCCCAGCCTCCTTGCTTATCCCAGTACCTCTGACACTTTACGGAGAAGTAGCCACAAACACAAGATGATGCCCATTTTAGCTTGAAAATGCCTATTTAGGGGGGGTGATGTCTCTTAGAAGCGCCGGTGGGGAGAAGCACCGGTGGGGAGAAGCACAAAGTCTCAGGCAGTGTCAGTGACAGCGGGCGATGCCATTGCATTTGTGCGGAGCCAGGACTCCGATCCGGGGTATTTGGGGATCTGTGCAGTGTGATCCAGCATACACAGGGTGACCTCTGAACGCTACATACCAAGTCCTGGCACATACCATTAATCATGCGGGCACGCACAGCTGTGCATCCGAACTTACTGGCGCTCTGGGAAAGCTGGACCACACTTCCCAGAGCCACATAAAACCCCGGCATCTCCGAATCAAGATGCATCGTGCTTCTCTGAAAAGGTCCATCGGCAGAACTGGGCTAGAACTCGGGCTGAGTCCTGGTGGCATGACATCCATCACGTGTGCCAGGGAAGAGACAGAGAGAGGCTTGTCGGGAAGGAGTAGCTGAGGGAGATGACGCTCTGAGGTAGTCAGACAGGTGAGGACTGCATCTACAAGGATTATCGATCGCTGGAGCTGTACTGGAAAAATCAGCCATGCTTTCTGCCTCCTGGGGGTTGCTCTGCGGTCGTTTGGGAGTTGGGGGGGGAGGAGAGGGGGACTCTGCAGGTTGGCAGCTGAGCACAGGCCCAGTCACCATGCCATCATCCACTGAGCGAAAATGTGACTTAGCAGAAACCTGCTGCCGTGCTGCATGTTTGAAACGTATTTGAAAGGAGGGATTTTTGTTTCCCTGTAAATGAGAGGATTTGGAAAAGGACGTTCCCGCCTGCTAAGGGCAAGCTCATTATGCAAAACTGAAGAAAAGCATCTAACAATAGCGAAGGCCTCGTGGTGGGGATTCCCACTCCCTTTCTGCACTCTTTCAGAAAACACGTCTCCACCCACGCCGTGCCACACATACACACACCTGCCGGTAGAGACTATTGCGAAATTTGTGTCTAAAGACCCTGTAAGGGCCAGCGGCCTCTGCTGAAGTCCTCGATCCGCTAAAATCATGTTAAGAAAAATGCTAGAACACTCTGTGTGAATAGAGTTGCAAAGAGCAGCAGCAGTTCTTGATGACGCGGGGTTACCTGGGTCACGAGGGTGAGAAAGAGTGAAGGATGGGCAGCACTGGATTCATGGGTAAAGGTGGGGGTGGGAGACCACTTGCCAGACAGAAGAAAAAAGAGGACAGATTGAAATGTTGTTATAGTTTCTGCACGAGGCAGAAAGTAACATAAATGAAGATAAAATATGAATTCTGTATGAGGTCATTGGACACATCATGTTGTTTTGAGAACAAATCTTCAGAGAATTTGGAGAGATTGGTTGGTAAGGAATGCTTGATAAATTAATGGAGATATATATATATATATATATATATATATATATATATATATATAGAGAGAGAGAGAGAGAGAGAGAGAGAGAGAGAGAGAGAGAGAGATGGATGGATAAATGGAGGGATGGATGGATGGATAAATGGAGGGATGGATGGATGGATGGATGGATGGATAAATGGAGGGAGGGAGGAAGGGAGGGAGGGAGGGAGGGAGAGAGGGAGGGAGGGAGGAATAGAGATTGCTTTTTCTTTTAATGTGTTTGAGTGCTATAATTCAGATGGGTCAAGCTAACCAATAGGAATAAATAGACTGCAGAGGGATTAAAAGTCCAGGTGAAATAACCTGGAAGGCTTTTGGGGTTGGTCCAAGGAGGCCTGATTGCCAAGAACTAGACAAAGCTGGTGAAATAAGTGTTGCTGGGTAGTCTGGGGTCATTACATTAAGAAAGTCAGGCTGAGGCCAGTTTTACTCAGTGGATAGAGCGTCGGCTTGCGGACTGAAAGGTCCCAGGTTCAATTCTGGTTAGGGAGATGTACCTTGCTTGCGGGCACATCTCCACTGTGGGGTATGCAGGAGGCGGCTGATCCATGTCTCTCTCTCATCGATGTTTCCGACTTTCTATCTCTCTCCCTTCCTCTCTGTAAAAAAATCAATAAAATATATTTTTTTAAAAAAGGAAAGAAAAAGAAAGTCAGGAAGTTTGCTTGCTAGAGCTATTCCATGTTAGATGGTCAAGCCTGACCCTAGGGACAGAGCCTGGGTGACGCCCTAGTCCTCTGCGCTCCTCCACCCAGGCCACCATTTTCCTTCACTTCCAGATGTTGTTTTCAATCGTAAAGCAACTTGAAGAGGTGGGAAGAATCATCTCAAGGCCCAGCCTCCTCAAGCTCATTTGTTTGCCGATCCCCAACTGCGGGGTTTAATTTGTTTGCATCCACCAGAGCATTATTTTATGGACAGCATATTTCATCCTCGGCTTTTGTGTCCCAAAGGTCTTTCCTTTTGCAGAGATGTGTAGCGAACCCTAACCACACATAGAATTAGTTGTGCCATGTAGTCATGGTAGCAGGGCATGGTACAATGCCCAAACCATACCAGAGCTTAGCAAGACTATTGCTAGAGCCCTCTCCTGGCCACCCTCCCCATCTGCTCTCCTAGCACAAAGGGGTCCTTTAAATTCAAGTCAGATCAGGCCACCCCTCTGCTCAAATCTCACCAGTGACTTCCCTTCATTCAGAAGAAAGCCTGTATGCTTCCAGTGGACTGCGAAGCCTGCATGACCGGACCCTACCCCATTCTCCCTGCGCTCCATCTGCTCCAGCCACACTGGCCACCTCGCTGTCCCTCCAACACCCCAAGTGCTGTTTGCCTCAGGGCCTTTGCACCTACAGTGTCCTCTGCTTGGACTACTGTCCCCCAAATATTGGCATGACTTGCTTCCTCCTCTCCTGTAGAATTTTCACTCAAAAGTCACCTTCTCAACAAAGACTTCCCTCACCATCCCATGTACAACAGCAAACTCCCACACACACCACCCCCATCCTGATCCCCCTCCCTGTTTTTCCCCTATATCAATTATTAACATTAATATGCTAGATAAGGATGTGAAGTGCTGAGCCCTTGGTACTCACTTTTTTAAATATATTTTATTAATTTTTTACAGAGAGGAAGGGAGAGGGATAGTTAGAAATATCGATGAGAGAGAGACATCGATCAGCTGCCTCCTGCATGCCCCACACTGGAGATGTGCCCACAACCAAGGTACATGCCCTTGACTGGAATCGAACCTGGGACCTTTCAGTCTGCAGGCTGATGCTCTATCCACTGAGCCAACCCGGTTTTGGCCTCACTTTTTTTTTTTTTTTTACTGTGGGTCTCCCCAATGGAATCCTTGAGAATAAGATATTATCTCTTCTGCTCAAATGTATGCCCTGCATCCAAAAAACTCCTAGCATTTGGTAGGTACACAGTACATAAAGTCATGGTTCTACACCAGAGTTTGGCATGCAATAACTCAGTGAGGGTTGGCTATTGGATTAATATTCCTTCCTTAGAAGTCCTTTTACCCTTGACTCCCGCACGCTAGCCTCATCAAAGACAAGGAGACCAGAGGCTCCACTCAAGGAACCAGCACCCAACTCAGGCAGGACATGTGGGGGTGGCTTCCCTTGGCAGGATCGTTGTGGCACATGGTCTGGTTCTCCATCTTAGTTACGCTAACAGCGTGGGTCAAGCTCCAGACTGACTCCCTCACAGGAGCCAGGAGCCCAGATTCACCCATTCATCGGTCCACAGTGAAGAGCACTCGCATCTCCTTCTCAGTGTAGTCCCTCCCAGAAAGGAATTTTGTGTAAAAAGTGAGGTCAAAACCAGAAGGTTGCTTGGGGAGCAAGGAATCAAAGCAAGAAGAAGCCATTCTGAGGCCACCCCTCCCTGTAGAATCCTACCTGCTGGTGGGAAGCAGAGTGCATGGGCTCAGAGTCGGACGGGCCTGGGTTCAAACCCTGGGCTACCACTTTCAGCAATTGTGACCTTGGACGAGTTCCCCTCTCTGAGCTTCAGATTTTTCAGTCACAGTTGATGATGATCATTTGTACTCCAGATGGCCCTTGAAAGGACTCAGTGAAATAATAAGGATAGGAAGTGCTGAGTCCCTGGTACCCATTCATCAATGGCAGGGGGTGTGACTTTATTTCCCTTCATTGAGCAGAACGTGCTCACTTCTGAATTGACCTTGACTCGCTCATGCTCTGCAGACTCCCTCTCCACTCCAGGCAGACTGCCGCTCTCTGTCAGCATCCTGCTCTGAGCCCGGTTGAGATTTCCAAACCCTGGGATCCTTCACAGTCTCCCCTCGGAGACCTCTTGCATTGTAAGGGGATTCTCTGGATACCGTGTCACATCCATTATGTGCTGATCTCACTCATGTAATTCTCGGGAGATTACCTCATCGTTCTCATTTCCATCTCCGTCTTCAGAGGGCACCTTTCTGGGGTCTTTGCTGTATTGACTGTACTGAGCCTGTTTTAAATAATAGTGAACAGTCGCTCCTTACGGCCAATACGAGTACAAATCAGAAGCTCCCTAAGCCACACAGACCCTCCTGCTACCATCTCAGGTGACTCTTTTAATAATACTTCCTATATAATAAAAGGGTAATATGCAAATCAACCGAACGGCAGAAAAATGAGCACTTATCACCAGGGGGCAGATGCTCAATGCAGGAGCTGCCCCCTAGTGGTCAGTGCGCTACCATGGGGGGGGGGAGCTCTGTTCAGCCACAGGCAAGGCTGATGGCTGGTGAGCATAGAGGCCCACCTCCATGGCAGTGCTTAAGATGACCTGCTCCCCTCGGGCCTAAACCATCAGTCGGACATTCTCAAAGGGATTCTGGACTACAAAAGGGCACAGGCTCGGCTGAGGGACCCCTCTCCCTCCCCTCACCCCTCAGTGCATGAATGTTATGCACCAGGCCTCTAGTTTTAAATATATTTTTTATTGATTTTAGAGAGGAAGAAATAAGGAGAAAGAAAAACATAAATGTTGAGAAAGAATCATTGATCAGCTGCCTCCTACACACCCCCTACTGAGGACTGAGCCAGCAACCCAGGCACGTGCCCTTGACCTGGAACTGAACTATGACCTCCTGGTTGACAGGTTGACACTCAACCACTGAGCCACAAAGGTCCAGGCTCAGGTGACTTTTAACAACAACAATAAAAAATAATAATATTAAAAACAATAATAATTGCTATCAATTCTGAAATATTTATTATGTGCATTGACAAGCAGTCTACACAGCATGTGTATTACATACATTTACACACATGTACTTCATCAACTCATGCTTAGGTAGGTAATACGTATTCTCTCTTTGAAACCCCAGCAACCTTAGTACAGTGGTACCTCGAGATACGAGTTTAATTCGTTCTGTAACCTTGAGGCGTGGGAAACTATGAGACGCTCGAGTCGAGGTAAACTGGTGGGTCGTGTGCAGCCAGCCGATCGGCGTGATTACTCCTATCTCAAATGTTGCTCATATTTCAAAGCAAAAATCGCTCACTCGATGGCTCATATCTCAAAAGTCTCATATGTTAGGCACTCGTATCTCGAGGTACCACTGTACTTTAATTGCCCTGGTTTTACCGTTGGAGGAACTAAGGAAGAAATAATAATCGTTTTTGCCCAAGATTACGCAGCCAAGGGATGGAGCCGAGATTTGAACCCAGGCAGCCTTCTCATAGAATGATTCCCGGGCTGCCCTCAGACTTTGGCCTGAGAAAGCAGCTGAGTCTCCAATCAGCCATCCAGTAAAAATGTCTGTGCCCTCTTCCTTGCCCTTGAGTGCAGTTCCCTCGATCCCCACCATGCCTCATATGGTCCCCAATGAAAAAAGCCAAGCCCACACTCTGAGCTCTCAATGATGACCTTTCTTCCCAGTGCCTGACCCTAAACAGTCCCGGGGGAACGGGGACAGCTGGTCACCCCAGTTGAGAGCAGAGACCGTGCAGCCTGTCCACCCGATGTCAAATCCCGGCTCCACCGCTAACCGCCCCTGCAACCTTGGCCAAGTGACCTAACTTCTCTGCGCCTCCATGTCTTCGCCTGTAAAATGGGCATCGTACCAGGGACTGCATGTTGCTGTGACGATTAAATGAGCTCATGCATGAGAGGCGCATGGAAGAATGCCAGGCGCACCGAAATGTCTATACGAGCGCCGGCTGTTACCGTGGCCATTATATTAAAAGCTTTCTAAAATCCATAACTACAGTCCTTGGGCAGATTCTCTGGCCTTTTTTAAACCCTCTAGAAGAAACACACATTTTAGTGATTTCCTTGCATTTCCTAAAATTGCGCTGCAAACAGCGGCAACAACAAAAAATATATATATACAAGGCAATTTATCGTTGGCCTGATTTTACGCCAGGTAAAAGAGAGCCATCAGCCTGCAGTAAGTAACAAGTCCGTGCCCGCCGGCCTCCTAGGTGTTATTTGTATTTTTATGACTCTCCTGCGGCTCTGAGGATGCTCAGTGGGTGTAGAAATTGGATGGTTAAAAATAACAAATAAGAAATCAAAGTCGTGCCTTTGTCCCTGTTTCCGTACCCGGTAGGGACCACATTCATTATTTGCTGGGCAGCTGTGGGAATAGCAGCACCAGGTACAACAACTTGATTACCCTCCAAAAACCAAATTAAACCACTGGGCCTTCTTCGTACAGTCGTCCCCGCTTTTGTGTAACACTTGTCACCCTCTTAATCCACCCGCGCGCCTCGCTCCCGTCTCGCCGGGCTCTCTGCGCTGTCTCCCGCCGTCAGGAGCTGTCCGCTCCGTCCACATGGAGAGGCGGAGACCCGATCCAGCGCTCGTCCTCCGGCGCTGTCATCGGCCTGGTGTTGGACCCTGGGCCACAACCAGCTGTTCCTTTGCTGGGGGGACAGGCCATCCATCCAGGGACGAGGGGCGTGGCCAGCAGGAAGCTTTGCCTTTCACCTGGCTGCCAAATCGAGGGCACAGGGAAGAAGCAGAGATGCCACACAATGTCGTTATGCGTGCGTTCAGCACAGGGCGGGCCTGGGGAGGGCAGACACATGACACCGAGTCACCGTGTCTGCACACATGAAACCGCTGGTTCTCAAACCCAGCCTCATCATCCGGGAAGCTCAAAAAGCAAACATCAATATTGATGCCTGGGTCTCCTCTGTTTTGACGGGGGCACAGCCTAGCAGCGGGGATGTCCCCAGCTCCCGGTGGATTCTCAGGTGCAGCCAGGTGGAGACCGTGGCTTTAGACAAAGGCTCCTTAGAAGGAAGGCAGGTGCCGTGGCCAGACTCTCTGAGGCTGCGGAAGCAGGTCGTGGGGGCGGGAGCCCGAGCTGGCAGTCTGGGGTCTCCCTAAGCAAATGCAGGCTGAGCCACTGAGGCATGGCTTCAGCCAAAGAGAGTGCGGGGGGGGGGCGGCTCTGAGGAATGGGGATCGGCAAAGAGACCAGATGACAGCGCTGTACCTGCAGGGAAGTGTGGCCAGAGGTCAGAGAGCAAAGCGCAGAGGGGCAGGAGGTGAAACGGAGGGAACAGGAAAAGGCCAGGGAACGCTGAGGCTTGGAGGCCCTTTTAAAAATTTAGGTCTTGCTGAAACCGGTTTGGCTCAGTGGATAGAGCGTGGGCCTGTGGACTGAAAGGTCTCAGGTTTGATTTCGGTCAAGGACATGTATCTTGGTTGTGGCACATCCCCAGTAGGAGGCGTGCAGGAGGCAGCTGATCGATGTTTCTAACTATCTCTCTCTCTTCCTCTCTGTAAAAATATCAATAAAATATACTTTTTAAAAAAATGTAGGTCTTAGTCCTGAAGCCATGGTCCTCGAGGGAGCAGATACCGAAGCACCTCCCACCCCGTGGCTGGTTAACATGAAGATTTCCAGGCCCCGCCCCTAGAGGTGCTGCCTCAGGCGATGGGATGGAGCCTAAGAATGTGCATCTGTGACACACTCCTGGGTGACATTGCTGCAGCTGATCCTGGGCCCACACTCTGATCTAAAGAAGTGGGAGGAGCTGGCTGGTGTGGCTCGGTGGTTGAGCATCCACCCAAAAAACCAGGAGCTCACCATTCGATTCTAGTCAGGGCGCATGTCTGGGTTTCAGGCTTGATCCCCAAGAGGGGGTGTGCAGGAGGCAACCAATCAGTGATTCTCTCTCATCATTGATGTTTCTATCTCTCTCTGCCTCTACCTTCCTCTCTCTGAAATCAATAAAAACAAATCTTTTAAAAAAATAAAACAAAGAAGCGGGAGGAACCCTAGGTGCGTTCGTAGCAGGTGTCAGAATAGGGTGAGGCTCGCCCGTCACCGGCCACTGGAATAAAGAGAGGGGATGTCCCCAGGGGAAGGGGGAGCAGGCTCAGGCTGTGTCGGGCCCAGCGCTATGGAGTGGCCATGATTCAGTCTGAGTTCACGGGGAACGGACATGGCCTTTCCCTCCCAGAAGAGCTACTTCTGGTTTCTGTTGCCTAAACTCTCTTTCCTCTCCCATCATCTTCTACTTAAAAAAAAAAAAAATTACTAGGAGCTTGAAGCCTCAACACAGCAAAAAAAAAAAAACAAAAAAAAAAGCATCAGACATGTCTTTCTTTCCCCTTCTTCCTAAAATAAAAAAGGATTGCCGTTTTTTTTTAGCTCATTTTTCCTGAGCCGGCTGCCTCCCTCTCCCGGGCAGACGGGAAGGATGCTGATCAGTGAGAATGCAGGTGCGTGCAGGAAATGTGCAGCGTAGACAGCTGGATGCAGATTCACATCACCTGCAGAGGCGCGGCCGCGGCGGCTGCCGCTGGGCAGGGGGGCGGGAGTTCTGCCTGCCGAGCAGAAGATGAGCAGTGGCCCGTGGGAAGGACCGCTGGCCTCCCTGGCCCTCCTGCCCCAGCGTCCCCGGCTCTCGCCTCTGCGCAAACCCTTACAGGCATCAGATGCCGTGGCAACAAACAGAAACATCTGCCTCTGGATTGTTTGTGTCTTTTCCGCCCAAGTGGGGGCAGCTGTTCAAACCCAGATTCATGGCTGGGGGTCCGGGCTGATCTGTGCCTGGAAAGAGAGGCCCTCTGCCGTGAGCGCCAGGGCCAGCCCTGCCGTTTTCCTGAGATCGGAATACAGTGGCACCTCGAGATACGAGTGCCCTAACATACGAGATTTTTGAGATATGAGCCATCAAGCGAGTGTTTTTTGCTTTGAAATACGAGCAACATTTGAGATACGAGTAATTGCAGGATCGGCCTGCTGCACACGACCCACCAGTTTACACAACTCGAGCGTCTGTCTCATAGTTTCCCACGCCTCAAGGTTACGGAACAAATTAAACTCGTATCTCGAGGTACCACTGTACTTTCTTGACAGCCGGTCTTCTAAAATGAGTTGGCGTTTTCCCCAGAGTGTCTCGAAGCACCGGATTAATTTGCCACTGCTGCTTCGTCTAAATGACCACTGAACCGCTGGTGATCCCTGATCCCCAACATCTCAGCCCTGTGCAACCTTAAAGAGCCTTGGAATGCAGTGGTGGATGTTACCTATTTCCAGTGCGTGGCTGCACCTGAATTCCAATCACGCACAGCTCTCGGAAAACAGTGATATTTAAAACAGTTTGGGGAGCCCACCCAGTGTGGTTCAGTGGTTGAGCATCGACCTATAAACCAGGAGGTCATGGTTTGAATCTGTGTCGGGGCACATGCCTGGGTTGCTGGCTCGATCCCCACTAGGGGGTGTGCAGGAGGCAGCCAATCAATGGTTTTTCTCTCATCATTGATATTTCTGTCTCTCTATCCCTCTCCCTTCCTCTCTGAAATCAACAAAAATTTATTTTAAAAATAATCCTATATAATAAAAGCCTGATATGCAAATCGACCGGCAGAATGACGGGTTGCTGTGATGTGCACTGACTAACAGGGGGCAGATGTTCAGCACAGGAGCTGCCCTCACCCCACAGGCCCCAGGCCAGCCAAGGCAGGTGCCAGTGGAGCCCCCACCACCACCCCAGTCACCCCACCAGCTGCCCACAGATCGGCCCCGATTGCCGGCCAGGCCTAGGACCCTACCCATGTACCAATTTCATGCACCAGGCCTCTAGTGATCAATAAAATAAAACAATTGGGAGAGAGGGAGTTCCCTAATTAACATGCAAAAGCCCAATTCTGTCCAAGAGAAAAGGCCACCATGGAGTCTACCTTCAACCTTCAGAAGTGCCCTGAGCTTCAGTGGGGTTTGTCCTCACTCGAGCTGGATTCTCATGGTGGCCTTAGGGAAAGGTCTTGTCCCTTTCCTGACCTGAAGGGGAGGCATGAAGAAAAAGCCTACTGCTCATTATAATATTGATGATAGCAAAATTCATAGCAGTCCAAAACCAGTGTGGCTCCATGGATAGAACATTGCCCTGTGGACTGAAAGGTCCCGAGTTTGATTCCAGTCAAGGGCACGTACCTGGGTTGCGGGCACATCCCCAGTGGGGGACGTGCAGAAGGCAGCTGATCAATGTCTCTCTCTCTCATCGATGTTTCTAACTCTCTATCCCTCTCCCTTCCTCTCTGCAAAAAAAAAAAATCAATAAAATATATTTTTTTAAAAATCATAGCAGCACATACCGGTGCTGCTCTACCTACTGAGCATGTACAGTGTTCCAAGCCCTGACCTAAAACCTTTGCCTTTGTCATTTCATTGAACCCTTCTGGCATCTGAGGAAGTATTATCATCAACCCCGTTAAGTTACTCAACAAACGTTCAGTGTCTGTTATGTGCCAACCGTTCTTCTTGACACTGAGGGTGTCTCGTTGAACAAAAGACGCACAAACCCCAGCCTTCCAGCAGGTTGCATTCTGTTGGGAGGGACCATAAATCATGAGCGAGATGTATCGTTTTACTAACGGGTGAGGGTTGAGTGGACCAGCTCGGGGTGACACAGACAGCAGAAACAGGTCTTAAGCCCAGAACTCTCTGACTCCACACAAGGTTAAGGTTTCCTCTGGATGCAGAAAAGACTTTCCGTGGGGCATTAATCCAGGAGGCGGCCACTCTCCTCGTGGTCCCTGGCAGCTGGCCTCTCCAGCTCTCCTTGCCATCCGTCTTCATTTCCACGCAGCCAGGTCTGGGTTCACACTCGCATTTCCACCGGGGCGGGGGGCTGGCCTCTCTGCCCTCTGGCGTCCTCAGGGGTGCCCCATGCTGAACGTTAACATGCTACTTCTCTTCCCGTACCCCTTCCACAGCATCAGGCACGTCTCTCTACCTCTAAATTGCTGCACACGGCGGAACATTTCTTGATGCTTTTTTAGAAAAGCCTTTTATGGTAATTATAGCTTTCTTCGGGCGCATTTATGCTCCCCTTTTTACCGTGCTGCAGACGTTATTTTGCTCCTGCCTAATTTTTGTTAGGCCGAAAAGCCTGCCTACATAGTAAGTATGGCGATGGAGGGTTGTTTTTATTCAGGGGAGGAGGGGTGGAGAAGGGTAGAGGAGAGTGGTCAGGTTGGTTGTGGTTATTTTAGTGTTTGAAATTTTATGTGTAAAAAAGCCTTGGAAAACTGTTTCATTTCTCCTCTGCCAAAGGCATTGGAGATGCAGATTTCCGTCAGAAGTCATTCATTCATTCATTCATTCATTCCGCTGACTATTGAATACTGGCAATCCAATAGTAAATGAGGCAGGTGTGGTCCCTGTTCAGACAGAGTTGCGTCATAACAGGAGTGCCCAGGGCTGTTGTTCAGTTGTACACTGCACAGTGCTAGGGGCAAATTGTAGTTAATAATGATGTGAGTTTATTACAGTGGTACCTCGAGATACGAGTTTAATTCGTTCTGTAACCTTGAGGTGTGGGAAACTATGAGATGCTTGAGTCGCAGTAAACTGGTGGGTCGTGTGCAGCCGGCCGATCCTCGCGATGACTCCTATCTCAAATGTTGCTCATATTTCAAAGCAAAAATCACTTGCTCAATGGCTCGTATCTCAAAAATCTCGTATGTTAGGGCATTCGTATCTCGAGGTACTACTGTACAACAATTTTCCAATAGATGACAGTAAAGTGCCTTAAGGAAGGACCCTTCATGAGCTAGCTAGTATCAAGGAGGCACCAGACCATTGCCATACATTGCGGTAGTTGGGATAACATAGGTTAGGGTACAGGCATCTGACGGGGGTAGCTAGTCGGATTTGGGAGCTTTGGAAAGACTTCCTGGAGGTAAATTCAGAGTGGGCATCAGCAGGATGGGTTGACATTGGACAGATGAGGAAAGGAAAAAGAACATCGGGCCAATGGCTTCCATTGGACCAAAGCCTTAAAGGGATATTGAGATGGGCTGACATGGTGAGAACCAGGTCATATAAGATTTTAAGGCAGATTAAGGACTTCAGACTTCACCTGGGGTCAGTGGGAAGCTGGAGGATTTTTCCACCAGTGCCAGGAATAGAGAGAAATGGATCATGATGCAAGACTGGAGGCAGGAGGAGCAGGTAGGAGGTTTGACAAGGGTCGAGTGCAGTGTTGAGCATGGTGTGGGTCAACATCATGGCAGTAGGATGCGGGTGGAGGGAAGAATCCAGAGACATTTAGGAGGAAGGACAGGTAGGACTTGGTTGTTGCCTAAATACATGAGGTGAGAGCGCTGGCGGGAGGGAGGGTGGAAAGGAGAATGACCCCAAGGTTCCAGCCCTGGGCAGTGGGGTATAACGAGGGAGCATTCTTTGATCAAGGGATCAGAGTTTGTGGGGGGAGGAAGACCAAGGAGCCGGATTCTATTTCATTTGAGATGCTTGTGAGTGAACAGATGGAGATGTTGAGATGCAAGTTGGGGTCCAGGTCTGGAGTTGAAAACTCAAGAGTCATCTGAACATAAGGGAGTGTTTGGGCTTGTCTGTTTTTAGTCCCAAATTTCTGCCCATGGCCAGTTTGGTTCAGTGGTTAGAGCGTCAGACCACAGACTCAAGGGTCATGGATTTAATTCCGGTCAAGGGCGTGTACCTCAGTTGCAACTCTAATTTTTGTTAAGGCAAAAAGCCTGCCTATGGTAACTGTGCCAATGGATTTTCATCCCTACTGGCTGGAATTCTGAGTGTAGAAATTCTTGGAAACTGTTGCATTTCCACTCTGCCAAAGGCATTGGAAGTGGGACAGAATGAGCCCAAGATATCACAGATGCCCTTGACAGTCCTCTCTGAGCGGTAGACTTTGACTTTGAGAAGGAGGCCATGCTATCTCCTCAGGACTCTCAGGAGAGTCTATAGGTAAGGGCCAGGCTGAAATAATCTAGCACTACTGGCTGCTTCCCATTCATTCAGGTGCCTACTATGTGCATGCCAGGACGCAGGCCCTGGGCTCCAACAGCAAACAAGGAGGTCTCGGGCCTCCGGGAGTTTCAGGTCCAGGTCTCAGCCTCAGCTCTATTGACACCTGGGGCTGGATCAGTCTTTGTTACGGAAGCTCAACGGTGCATTGTAAGATGCTGAGCAAATGGGATCATTGAAAATGTCTCCAGCTCTCGCTGGATTGGCTCAGTAGATAGAGCGTTGGCCTGTGGACCAAAGGGTCCCGGGTTCGATTCCGGTCAAAGGCACCTACCTTGGTTGCAGACTCCTTGGGCCCTGGCCCTGGTTGGAGGCAACCAATGGATGTGTTTCTCTCACATCGATGTTTCTCTCTGTCTTTCCCTCTCTCATCCACTCTCCCTAACAATCAGTGGAAAAATACCCTCGGGTGAGGATTAACATCAGCAACAACAAAAATGTCTCCAGACATTGCCAAATGTTCCCAGAGGGAATGATGGGGGACAAAGTCGCCTCTGTGGGGAATTATTGATGGAGGGGCTCATGAGAGATGAGGTCTCTAGACAGCCAGCTCTCTCGCTGCAGCAAGAACTACACACCTGTGCCCTGAAGCCCTCTGCATCATGCTCTCGGAGATGAGCACTCAGGGAGTCAGCAGTGCGAGCTTGAAACCCCAAAGTCTCCTCTAGGAGTCTGTTGGGTCCCCAGTAGGAGCCCATAAGCCCGGTCCAACTCCAGTGACAGGATCTTCCCCAGGGAAAAGCCAGCGCATCCGATAACCCGTTTGCCCTCCAGACTAATTGCTCCCTGCATTTGTTTTCCCCGAAGCAGAAGCTGGCTTTGCACTTTAAAGACACAATGCATCGCAGCATCCTCAGAAGGCCACCAGCAGAATGAACTGGTGCCGGGGGTTGCTTGGGGTTGCCTAGCAACACCACGCACCTCCCGAGGCTGCTTTCTTCCTCTTCAAGCAAAAAAAAAAAAAAAAGCAAAGTCCTGTCCATTAATTCCCAGCTGCCCCGAAACTTCTCAGAGATTTGCCAGCTTCCTACTGTTCGTGTTTTCATCTGCCTCAGATGATGTGCAGAAAACCCGCTACCGCGGTCTGTTTATCTCACTTCAGTTGGTCGGGAAGGAGAGAAAAAAATCAAGAGAGAGAGAGAAAGCAGGGTGGAGGGGCGGGAGGGAGGGGAGGCTCATTGAAGCTCGGAGCATACGTGTTTTGAGTGCGTATCTCTGGCCGGCATTCTAGTGTTTTCTGCACATTTAAATGGTATGTAGCGGACGTGGGCTTCCTACAGAATAAGGCTTCTCTGGAGACTTTGGGCATGATTTTAATCAAACATGAGACCTCAAGGCGGCTGACTAGCAAAGCCCATATAATAGATGGAGCGCTGAGCAAATGTAGGTGGGTCTGTCACGTAGTTCCTCTCTGAGATCCGCTCCCCAAAACTGGACTGGTGGAAATTGTACGGCTGGAGGTGGCTGGAGGCTGGAGGTATTATTCTCTTTACCTTGAGGACCCGGGAAATGACCCTGCGGCTTTTCCTCCCGAGTTCCCTTTTGCTCCTGCAGAAAGTCTGTGTCATGTCTCTGAAACGTCTGTGTCATTTCCCCTCCGGGCACTGTCGCAGTAAGAACAGGGAGCGTCTCCCGGGTTGTTGCAGGCTGGGCCATGGTCACCTCCTTGGTAGGGCAGGAACGGACCTGGGAATCTGGGTTTTGCCGGAGCCATGCAAGCAAGCTGCTGCGTGTGCACGCTGGCTGCGGTGCAGGTTGTGCGGCAAAAAGAAATCAGGGTCCCCAGGACCTTCTTTCTCTGCTCACGACGGCGCAGCCTCCTTAGAGACTTGCCCACACGGAGCTTCTCCTGCTCTCTCACCCTGACCCCGGCTACAGGGGGGAGGATGGGAGAGAAGCATCTGGGAGTAAACCTTCTTAGAGAAGTGAATTTCCACTCAATTTCAGACCCTCCAGGCCTTTCCCCTTAAGAGGAGTCCTTTAAATTCCCGCCACTGCCGCATCCCTCTTGGTTTCCTGGCATCCTCGTAGGGTACTGGAGGGGGGAGAGAGAAAATGCCAGGGGAAGGCTCTGGAATGCTTCCGATTCAGGAGATTGGGGCCAGAAAGGCTTCAAATCAATTACCTCCATCATTTCAAAGCTCTTGATCCCGCTGCCACGACCCAAGCCACCCTACACTTTGTGTGGCTCAAAAAGAGATTAAAGGAGATCTAGCTGGTTTGGCTCCATGGATAGAGCTTTGGCCCAAGGACGGAAGGGTCCCAGGTTGGATTCTGGTCAAGGACACCTACCTCACGTGAGAGTCAACCAATCGATGTGTCCCTCTTGTCTCTCTCTCTCTCTCTCTCTCTCTCTCTCTCTCTCTCTCTCTCTCTCTCTCCCCCCCCCCCCCCCACAAAAATCAATGGAAAAGCCGAACCAGTTTGACTCAGTGGACAGTGTCAGCCTTCGGACTGAAAGGTCCCAGGTTCAATTCCAGTCAAGGGCATGTACCTTGGTTGTGGGCACTTCCCCAGTAGGGGGCATGCAGGAGGCAGCTGATTGATGTTTCTAACTCTCTTTCCTTCTTCCTTTCTCTCTGTAAAAAAATCAATAAAATATATTTTTTAAAATGGAAATTAAAAAAATTAGAAAAAAATCAATGGGAAAATATTGTCAGGTAAGGATTAACAAAAAGAAAGAGATTAGGGGAGAGAGAGAAAAAACGAGGTGGGAATGGAGATAGAGATGTCGGCAGATAAAGAGATAGAATTAGAGAGACAGAGAGATGCAGGAAAGTTAACTTATGAGGGGGGGTGAAAATAATGGTCATTTGGATACATAAATGACAGAAGAAAACGAATCTAGATTACGACTATAAATTTACTAGGAGTCACTGCTCTGTACACTTACAGCAGGTGCGTTTTTTGTTATGGAAATTATGCCTCCATAAAGCTGCTAAAAGGAAGAAACTTTTAAAAAATGATCTGGGAATTCTTGCCAGCAAGTAGGTTTTGCGAGTGTGGCCACATCCCGCCGATTCTGCGCGTCTCTCCGCATCTTAGAACGGGCCACGGAGCCACGAGGGAGACATCCCTTCTCGAGAAGGAGGCCCAGCCCTTCTTGCTTCGTTCAGGCTGTGCGTGCGGAGGCTCAGGTCAGGACAGTGCAGCTGCCCTTGGTCTGGGTGCTGGCGCCTTTAGGGAATTAGGTAGGCCGCTGATTTCACACATATCCGACCGCCACACTCCAAAAAAAGAAGACCACAAATAAGCATTATTTGCAACCCGCTGCCCACCTCTCCCCCTGGGCACAGGTTCATTTCTCTGTCTTGTCTCTCAGCACCTTCTCCTTCGCAGCCCTCAGGTCCTGTCGTGCTTTTCAGTCCTGCCATGAGTAGGTTGCGTGGTACGCAGCCAACATCTTAAAGTGCCCCTGGAAACGAAATACAGTGGTACCTCGAGATACGAGTGCCCTAACATACGAGATTTTTGAGATACGAGCCGTCGAGCGAGCGATTTTTGCTTTGAAATATGAGCAACATTTGAGATACGAGTAATCATATGGATCGGCCAGCTGCACACGACCCACCAGTTTACCGTGACTCGAGCGTCTCATAGTTTCCCACGCCTCAAGGTTATGGAAAGAATTAAACTCGTATCTCAAGGTACCACTGTATCACAAAATGGTGCAAATAGCCAGCAGCAGACCCACCCAGGTCTGAGCCCTCAGAAACCCACGATAACCACATACAAGTTTATCTTTAAAATCCTTCCTGGGTTGATAGGGAATGTTCTCTCTTCTGCGGAAGACTCGTCTAAAAAAAGAAAGAAAGAAAAAGATACACGTGTTTTTTTTAAGATAGCATCCGTCCCCGTCTCGAGCTGGAAATAACAGCCTCGCTAGTCCTGTTGGAAGCTCAGAGCTAGTTTAGTTTTCTGGCCTGCTCCCCCACTTTGGGAAGGTCACCTCAGTCCCCTACACTCAGGTCAGGGTCACGGGGGCTGCCCTGCATCTGGGACCCCACTTGGTCTTGCACCTGCATGCCTTGCCTGCTTCCCCGACTCCCCGGCAGGCACAGCCCCGCTCTGAGGCTGGCCCGGCGGCTGCCTGCGACCTTGCTCCCCCTCTGCATGGCTCCCCCCGCTGCCCCAGCGCGGCCCCGTGTCTCTCTTTCTCATCCTCTCCGTTTCTCCAACCAGATGGCTGCCCTGATCTGTGCAACGGCAACGGGAGATGCACACTGGGTCAGAACAGCTGGCAGTGTGTCTGCCAGACCGGCTGGAGAGGGCCCGGATGCAACGTTGCCATGGAAACCTCCTGTGCTGATAACAAGGATAATGAGGGAGGTGAGCGAGCGTCTTCTAATTCCCGGCCCCTCAAGAACAGAGCGTGGCATCTATATGGTCGTCACGAGTCACTTTCCCTGAAAGATCTCCCCTATACTGTTGTCAGATATTGTCGTGACATTTCCTGTGAAGCAAACGCAGTGTCCTCGGGCTAAGGGGGGCTCCTGGAGACACGGGCTGCAGGCGCCGGGCTTTGATGTGCACGGAAAGGGGGCTGGGCCCTGGCTCTGCCTTTGGGTACCCCATCCTGCCAGACCCTTCAGGCCTGGGAGTTACATACACATCTCTGCCCACTGGTGACCACCACTGTGCTAAGCTGTCTAAGGATACATCCCTTCCTACAGCCCTAAGGGATGCTGTTTCACAGATGAGGAAACCGAGGCCTAGAGAGCAGTTATGTATTTGTCTAACGATAATTCAGACACAGCCCGGCCAGTGGGGCTCAGTGGTTGAATGTTGGCCTATGAAGCAGGAGGTCACGGTTTGATTCCCAATCAAGGCACATGCTTGGGTTGCAGGCTGGATCCCCAGTAGGAGGCGTGCAAGAGGCAGCCAATCAGTGATTCTCATCATGGGTGTTTTTATCTCTCTCTTCCTTTCTGTTCCTCTCTCTGAATCAATGATAGATGGATGGATACATACATACATACCTACATACAATACATACATAGATGATAGATGATAGATAGATAGATAGATAGATAGATAGATAGATAACTCAGTCACTAATAGTAAAATTGGGGCCAAACCTAGCACAGACTTCAGAGTCCACTTTCTAACCAGTGGTTGACAAATGCCAGCCTGCTTTTGTAACAGCTCTAAAAGCTAAAAGTAGTTTTTACATTTTTAATGGTTGGGGGGGGGGGGAATCTGAAGAATAAAATTTCACAACAAGTGGAGATTATGTAGAAATGACATCTCAGTGCCATATACAAAGTGTTACTGGAACACAGCCACGCCTCTCCAGTTACGTCAGGGCCATAGCTACCTTCACCCCGAGGTCAGCCCTGAGTGACCACATGGCTGCCAGAACCTGCGCTATTTTTCTCTCGGGTGTCATCTTCCTGGAAAAGTTCGCCGGCCCCTGTGTTAACCTCTGAGCTGGCTCTTCCTGTAACTCCCTGGGGGAGTGCTCAGATTCTGGGGGCAAACAGGAATGTGGTAGAAGACAGGCCCCCTGAATTCCTGAGAAGACCATGCCATGTTCCCAGAACATGAGTACAAGTGAGGGATCCACCACCATCGTCCCAGGTGTGAGAGGACAGAGGCATGTGTGTCCCGCTCCGGGCTGATCCCTGTGTGCCGAAATGTCAGCCCCTGCATGGGGCTCAGCTCCAGGGGTGTCCCTCTGGGGGATCGCTGAGAGTGTGAAACACCCCATCTCGATGGTCCTCATCCTCTCGCTAGACACTGTGCAGTTTCCACAACATGTGACTGCAGTTGCACATGTACAGTGGTACCTTGAGATACGAGTGCCCTAACATACGAGATTTTTGAGATACGAGCCGTGGAGCGAGCGATTTTTGCTTTGAAATACGAGCAACAGTTGAGATAGGAGTAATCGCGTGGATCGGCCGGCTGCACACGACTCACCAGTTTACCGAGACTCGAGCATCTCATAGTTTCCCACGCCTCAAGGTTACGGAACGAATTAAACTCGTATCTCGAGGTACCACTGTATGTAACTTGTACATAAACAAACGTACCCACACAAGAAGAGTGCACCAAGCACAAAAGGGCATAGAGGCCTGACACAGCTCACAGAGCCCCCATTCATTCACTCATTCGCCTCCCTGAAACAGAGCCCAAACATCAGGCACTTCCATTCATTCCTGAGCCAGGTGAGACATGACTGCACAATGCGGATGTGCTTTGTCCAGGGGGAGAGTCCCCACTGCACTTCTTTCCGGTAGGGTTCCCTGTTTTTGCTCCCGGTGCCTGGTGGTTTCACGGAGCCTAGCGCTTGCCAAGATCAGCTCCTTCCTCTTCTGGAAAGAAGCCCCTTCCCTGTGGCAGTGTCAGCAGCTGAGTGCTGAGCCAGGGGCTGGAATCCGCACATGGTGGAGGGGGACTCAGCCGCTCCAGGAAGCCTGGAGAAGCCCCCTCCCTCTTGGGTACCCCTCCCGCTGATCCAGGCTCCCACCAGGAGAAAACCGAAACCCCCCAGCAGTAGAGATGCTTGAGGCATGGTGGGCACCCCCAGACTCCCCAGTGGGCACAGGTCAGGGCCCCTCCCAGCAGGCAGAGGCAGAGCGGCCACAAAAGCCAATGAGGCGGTGACGGTGCTAAAGACAATCAAGGTCTTGTTGTGGGAACCTCCCAAGAAAGTCATTAACCACCCAGAAAAAAAAAGAAGAAAAAAAACACCCAGGCTCTGCGCAGTGTTTATAAAAAGCAGCTCCCAGCTCATTCAGAGTTGCTTATGGCAGGTGAGCCGCAGCCACGGATTCTCTCTCACCTGGCAGAAGCAATTCACAACTAACGGGTCTTTTTTTGGGAGGAGATTCCTCTGTGCAGAGTATCCTTTTTATGGCTAATTACCTCCCCGGGAGGGGTATTCAGCACTTGGCTGTTTATTGATAAATATTAAAGTGACTCCCCATCTACTCCGGATCCAGTCCTGTAGCACGCTCGTTGAGTCACTTGTTTGTATAGTGGTATCTCGAGATACGAGTTTAATTCGTTCCGTAACCTTGAGGCGTGGGAAACTATGAGACACTCGAGTCGCCGTAAACTGGTGGGTCGTGTGCAGCCGGCCGATCCGCGCGATGACTCCTATCTCAAATGTTGCTCGTATTTCAAAGCAAAAATCGACAGCTCGAGGGCTTGTATCTCAAAAATCTCGTATGTTAGGGCACTCGTATCTCGAGGTGCCACTGTATTTGAATTCTGTCCTGGCTCTGATTGGGGACTTCTGCTTGGGGAGTTCTGAGACCCGGCTCTCTGCGGGTTTTTGAACATGGTGGTGGGTCAGAGCAGACATTCCGAGAATGTCCCGCCCCCTTTCCCCCAGCAGCTGCAAGGGACACATTTCGTACACACTCGGGATGGGGGAAATAACAGGGCACTCTTCCAAAGGGAGCTGGGAGAGACCAATCATTCTCCCACCTAGGAGCACTTGACGTTTTAAAAAAATCTCAGTGGGATGTGCCAGATAGTGATACGAACACAAACATGGATATGGAAGCCTTGCCCAGCCTTTTCCACCTGGGTTCCTCGGTGAGAGAGTGAAGCCCCTGGTACTGGCAGTTCTGAAAGGAGCTTACAGCAAAACCACCCACGGGGCTTGCATGCACATAGATTGGCAAGCTCCCACCCCCCGGGGTTTCTCATTCTCTAGGCCTGGGGGAGTGGTGGGAGGCAAGAATTTGAATTCCCATGAGAAACCAAGATGGCGGCCTCACACAACAATATCAAAACTACAACTAAAAGACAAAACGGACACCATCCAGAACCACAGGAAAGCTGGCTGAGTGGAAATTCTACAACTAGAAGGAAAGAGGAAAGCACATTGAGACTCAGAGGAGCTGCAAAAGGCTGAGGTACAGAGACATGCGCGAGCAGAGAGGACGGGTGGCTGAGTGCACAAGTGGCTGAGTGCATGGCTGGCTTTCTAAAGCGGGAAGGAGACAGAAGCTCCCAACTGTGCTGAACTCCAGTTCCGGATCAGTTTCTAGGAACCCAGACTTATTTGGACTGTCTGGCAATGAGCGAAACTCAAAAGCGGCTTTCTCTCAGAGGTCCTTCACTGATTACCAAGGGACACAGAGAACCAGGGTCCTCATAGGGCAAGGCTGACGGGAAGCCAAGGCTGTCTGCTCCGCCCTGAGACTCTGCCCCATCCAAGCCGAGCACAGAGGCTTTTGCAATTTTGCAAGTCTTATCTCAGCACAGAAGTTCTCCCGCCATAGACACAGCTGATCCTCACGACAATCAGCCTGGAGGTCAATTCCTCCCAGTGATACCAACAACAATCAAGACTTAATTACAACAAAGCTGTGCACACAGTCCACAAAGGGGTGCACCAAAAGTGTCCACCTCAGGTAACTGGGGGAGGCTGAGCCACTGGGCCTTATAGGACACCTACCACACAGAGCTACTCTACCAACTCAGAGAAACAGCCAAAATGCATAGACAAAGGAACAGATCACAAATGAAAAGAAATGGAAGAAAGCAAATTATTGGATATAGAGTTCAAAACCACGATTATAAGGTCTTCAAGAATTTCCTAGAAAAGGCCAATAAATTTAGCAATACCCTCAAGGATATGAAAAAGGATCAACTAGAAATTAAACATACACTGACTGAAATAAAAAATATTAATAGAGACCTAACAGCAGACTAGAGAACTGCAAGAATCAAGTCAAGGATAAGAAATACAAAAAAGCAAAAAAACACTCAACCAGAAAAGAAAAAAGAAAAAAGAATCCAAATATTTGAAGATAGTATAAGGAGCCTCTGGGACAACCTCAAGCATACCAATATCTGAATTAAGGGGGTGCCAGAAGAAGAGAGAGAGCAAGATACTAAAAACTTATTTGAAGAAATAATGACCAAAAACTTCCCCCACCCAGTGAAAGAAACAGACTTACAAGACCAGGAAGCACACAGAACCCCAAATAAAAGGAATCCAAAGGGGACCACACCAACACACATCATAATTAAAATGCCAAGAGCAAAAGATAAAAAAGAATATTAAAAGCAACAAGAGAAAAACAGTTAGTTACCTACAAGGGAACACCCATACAACTGTCATCTAATTTCTTAACAGAAACTATCCAGGCCTGATGGGAGTGGCAAGAAATATTCAAAGTGATGAATAGCAAGAACCTACGACCAAGATTACTCTACCCAGCAAGGCTATCATTTAGAATTGAAGGTCAAATAAAGAGCTTCACAGATAAGAAAAAGCTAAAGGAGTTCATCACCACCAAACCAGTATTATATGAAATGCTGAAAGGTATTCTTTAAGAAGAGGAAGAAGAAGAAAATGGTAAAGATAAAAATGATGAACAACAAATACATGTCTATCAACAAGTGAATCTAAAAATCAAGTGAATAAAAAATCCGATGAACAGAATAAACTGGTAAATGTAATAGAATCAGGGGCATAGAAAGGGAATGGACTGACAATTCACAGGGGGAAAGAGACTGGACAAAAATCGTACACCTATGGATAAGGATAGTCGGGGGGGAGAGATAAGTCAGAGAGTGGGGTGAGAACCAGCTGGAGGGGAGTTATAGGAAAAAAAAAGAAGAATTGTAGTAATTTGAACAATAAATATTAAACTTTTTTTAAAAAGAATTTGAATTCCTAGTAAATATCTGGAGGATGCCCACACAGGTTCTTTCTGAGAACCACTGTCCTAAGACATTCATTATACGCAATGAATGAACTTCTCTCCATGCATCTAGAATGGTACTAGCTAAGTGCCTTTCTTAGATGACTTTAAAGAAATATTTTAAAATCTTTTCAGTAGCCTGTGCTGCTCAGAGGAGAAACTCTGTTGCCTTGGAATTGTTACAGAATTTCAGAGAAAAAACAAGCAATGCTTAGAGAAATGGAGTCACATTATTTTATTATTACACACAGGCCCAGAGAAAAATGCCTTTCAAATTCTGGGCCAGGAAACATGGAGGAAGCTTTCCTATTTATACTCTTTCTAGCTCTTTGTCTCCCAGATAAGGGGTTTTCTGGTCCCCTTTGCAAGTTCTTAAAGAGCCCTTTATGCCAGGGCTTTGAGACCTCAATCAAAGACCTGGCACCAGAACTGATAACTGCATCTGGGAAAGGTCTATGGCCTCTCTGGAATGGGAGTAGCCTTATTTTCCTTATAATTTAAGCAAGCAGGCATTTACAGAAGCCAAAATAGCAGGGTTAAAATTTTAAACAGCGGTTTTTATATAAGATGGATGCTTCAGAATAGTCCACAAAAGCAACCTATGCCACTTCCCTACCTCCTTACTCCCGTCACTTTCAACATCTCCCAACGCCCCAGCCAGGTGACGGCTACCTTAACCTCAGGAAGCCCTGGCTGCTCCGGAAGGGCCAAGCTTTGCCCGCCGTGGCCCTGAAGAAATAAGCAGAAACGGTTCAGACACGCCGGCGAGCAGACCGCCTTTTTAACAGTGAGAAGTCTCCACCTGCACTGCTCACCCCAGTTTGAAAAAGAAGAGACTCCGAGAAATATTTTTGCTTACAGAAGGCAAATACCAGCTCATTAAAGTCTGCGAAAGCACACAACATGTGCAGCCAGTGACAGGCGGATAATATTTAATTATCACTGCCAAGACCGAGGTGTGAGCTCTCGTTCCTCGCCGCCAGGGGTAGGAGAGAGGGTGTGGATTTCCTCTAAGAGTGGGAGCCGGGGCGTGGGGAGGTGCTGTTAGACTGTCTTGCCTGGAGTGACAGTCCTTACTCCTTCCCTGCACCCCTTTATCACCCCGAACTTGATGTCAGGAGCCCCAGCCCTCTGTGTATGCAAAGCCCAAGTCCTAGCACTTCAAGCCAGCCTGAAGGGGGTCTGCCTGAGATTCTCACAGAATCCTATCCTCTCCGATGCCCTCTCCA
>PVJN01026207.1:0-29254 GCA_004026805.1 Lasiurus borealis
CACATGAATTCTGAGTGCTAACTCCCACAGTGGGACTCCTGGGAAAGGTCATTTCTTTGCTAACTTAATATGCCAGGTCAGATCTGTTTGTACGGTAAGTAAACTTGTTGAGTTAGGAAATGGTATCTTTAAAACATGCAGACTGAGATCAATAGTTTTTCTGACTCCCTAAATAAGATTGTAAAGGAATTGCCCATTTCTTCAAGTCTCTAGATCATTCTCTCCCAGGAGATGAAGCTATGCTGAGTAAAAGCATAGAAATAATTGTTTGTGTGTGTGTGTGTGTGTGTGTGTGTGTGTGTGTGTGTATTATGTTTTTCTTGATTTTTTAGAGAGTGAGGAAGGGAGGAGGATAGAGAGATAGAAACATCAATGAGAGAGAAGCATCATCCATCACATGCTTCCGACACACTCCCCACAGAGGATTAAGCCCACAACCCCGTCATGTGCCCTGACCAGTAAGGAAATTAAACCATTGATCTCTTGGTTCATGGGTTGACGCTCAACCACTGAGCCACACCGCTGGGTTATAGACATTGATATAGATGGGGCTACATCTAAATTATAAATTAAATGTAGACATAGATATCTTCATTTTCTGTGTCTCTCTTCCCACCCACTCACTGAGTTGTGACCTGCAGGGGCATTTTCCTGTCCCCAGACACATGCACGCCACTGCAGGCAGCTCTCAGGAGCAGCCTTGGTCCACTTCGTGCTAGTTGTCACGTGAACTTTTCTAATTATACTTACCTTTTGAGTTTTAAAATTTTTAATTACATTTAAACTAGTACTTCAAGAAATCTCTTTTGTCAGTTAAAATGTTTTGTCTTATTAAATAAATGTTGCATAGTAAAGTGATCAAAACAAGGCAAAACCTAGTAAAACTTAAAAATGTTCATTTTTTAGGATTTCAGCATTTATGTTCTTACTCCGAATTTATTCTGTCTCAAATGAAATGTAATTTATTTTATCCCATGTATATTCTTCTAGAAAGTACATGCAATTATTATAAAAAAATGTTTATGTTCATTATTTCAACTGTGATATTAGTATTAAAATAATGCACACACAAACCAGCCTGTCTTTAAACTAACAAAGAATGTAGTTTTAGAAGTTAGAAACTAAATGATCAACATAAGGAGGGAATTTTGTAAATTACATGATATCTGTATTAAATATGTAGCCATTCCAATTATATATAAAGTTTTAGTTTGAATATAAGGTATCATTAAGTAAGAAAAACAAGGTGGGATGAAATAAGAATAAAAATAGGGTAATATTTTATAAGGACTTTTCTTATTTCATAATATTTTTCAAAGCTATTCATTTACCTAATTAATTTTTATATTATATATAGGAAGAACATTTACCAAAAGTAAAGTAGAAAAAATAGATCGATCTTTAGTCATGGATGCATAGTTAATTTTAATTTCCTGACTTTGGTTTCCATGTCTTTAAAGTTAGGATGAATGATTATGCTAAACGGTTTATTCAGGGACTAAATATGCTCATAATATTGCAAGTTAACATTGTAGACTTAGTTCAGGATACACATACACACATTTTTCTGTAAATATGTATAATCAAGTATTTCATAAAGTTATCTACCTTGAACCACACAATTAATTGAGGCTTGAGCTATTTTTATTTCCTAGAAACATGTTTTTCTTTTTATTTTATTTATTACTAGAGGCCCGGTGCATGACATTTGTGCATGGTGGAGGGGAGAGACAGGTGTCCCACAGCCCAGCTTATACCCTTTCCAATCTGGGACTCCTCCAGGGACGTCCAAATGCCTGTTTAGGCCCGATTCCAGTAGGATCAGGCTAAACAGGCAGTCAGACATCCCTCTCACAATTCAGAATGGGTGGCTTCCAACTGCTCACCTGTCTGCCTTGCTGATTGCCCCTAACCACTTTTGCCTGCCAACTTGGTCACCTCCTAACCACTCCCGTGCCAGTCTGATTGATGCCTAATTGCTCCCCTCCTGGCCTGATTGCCCCTAACTGCCCTTCCTTACAGGCCTGATAACCCCTAACTGCCCTCCCCTACATGCATGGTCACCTCTAATTGTCCTCCCCTGCAGGCCTGGTCACCCCTAACTTCCCTCCCCTGAAGGTCTGGTCACCCCCCAGCTGCTCTCCCCTGCAGGCCTGGGTCCCCCCAACTGCTGGCTCCCAATTGCTCTCCTATCTCCCTTCCTGATTGCCCCTAACCACTTCTGCCTGCCAACTTGGTCATAACCTAACCACTACCCTGCTGCTCCCCTGCCAGCCTGATTGCCCCTAACTGCTCTCCCTTGCAGGTCTGGTCCCTCCCAACTGTCCTCCCCTGCTGGTCTGATTGCTCACAACTGCCCTTCCTCCCATCTTTCCTCCCCTGCTGGCCATCTTGTGGTGACTATCTTGTGACAACATGGGGCAGCCATCTTGTGTATTGGAGTGATGGTCAATTTGCATATTACTCTTTTATTAGATAGGATAGAGGCCTGATTGTATGGGTGGAGGCCAGCTGGTTTGCTCTGAAGGGTTTCCTGGATCAGAGTGGGGATTTGCTTGGGGCGTGGGGGCGGCCTGGGCGAAGGTCATCTGATGGTTTGCAGGCCGACCACACACACCCCCTTCCCCTCCCAGCAACCTAAGCGGAGGCCCTGGAGGCCCTGGTATCTGGGATTTATTTATCTTCTATAATTAAAACTTTGTAGCCTTCAGCAGAGGCCAGGGAAAGCCAGGAACTTGGCTTCCTCCATTGGCGGGAAAACCCAAGCCTCCTGCTTGCTCTGTGGCTGCAGTCATTTTTGTTGGGATTTATTTTTCTTCTATAATTGATACTTTGTAGCCTTGAGTGGAGGCCTTGGACAGCCAGGGTGTGCAGGAAGCTTGGCTTCCTCCAACATGGGGGAAACCCAAGCCTCTTATTCACTCTGTGGGCGCAGCCATTTTTGTTGGAATTTATTTATCTATAATTAAAACTTTGTAGCCTTGAGCAAGGGCCAGGGTGGGTGGAAGCCTTGGCTTCCTCTATCGCTGGGGAAACACAAGCATCCTGCTCGCTCTGTGGCCACAGCCATTTTTGTTGGGATTGATTTATCTTCTGTAATTGAAACTTTGTAGCCTGGAGTAGATTCCAGGGCTAGCCAGAGTGTGCAGGAAGCTTGGCTCCCTCCATTGCCTAGGAAACCTAAGCCTCCTGCTCCCTCCGTGGCCACAGTCATCTTGGTTGGGTTAATTTGCATACTTGTTCTGATTGGCTGGTGAGCATGGCTTGTGGGTGTAGTGAAGGTATGGTCAATCTGCATATTACCCTTTTATTAGATAGGGTTTAAAATGCATTTTTATTGATTTCAGAGAAGAAGGGAGAGGGACAGAGAGAGAGAAACCATCAATGATGAGAGAGAATCATTAATCGGCTGCCTCCTGCCCGCTCCCTACTAGGGATCTAGATTGTAACCCAGGGATGTGCCCTTGACTGGAATCCAACCTGGGGCCCTTCAGTTTGCAGGCCAATGCTCTACTCACTGAGTTAAACCAGAGAGGGCAAGATCCTTTTTTTTAGTCAAAGTTCATGAAAGAATGAAATTGAACTATTGCATCTTGGGAAATACCACGAAATTTACTCCTAAGACTGTGCTTGTGTGAGAACACATTTTTGGCACTCATAAATCATTCAGCAGTATTTTCATTTCAATAACTCAGTTTGGAAGGGATTCCAACTTTAAGTGTTATTTTTGCTTTTCAGGTGTAAAACATATCACTTTCCTTTGATTTTAGAATTTTGTTTTAATTTCAAAACAAAATTTGGCCTTGGATTAGAACTTAGTTAAATATTTCTTTAAGGTTAGGTTGTTAGTGATGGTAACTGCAATGACAAATTTTTATTACTTAATTTAATAAAATTCTAGGTCATGTGCAGTGGGTAGAATGAAGTCCTAAATTGAGTTTGGGAGAAGGCATATATTAAAAAATAAATTCATCTGTTTCAGATAGTAATATTATTAATTCTAGTAAGTGCAGCATGTCAGAAGAATCAAGTTTATGAAATGTCCATTTATTCTTTTATATTTTGATCCATTAGAACACTTAAACAGTAGAGAATCTTACTATAGTTGGGTTACTTGCTAAGTTGATGTCTCTAAAAATTATGTAAGCATTATTTTCTATAAGAAATTTTGTTAAAACCCATCTATCTTTGGATAGTAACCACATAATGTGAAATATAATTGAACTCTATTGGGGATGGCAGAATATTAAGGAGTATAAAGTCAACATCAAATATCTCAGATGAAAAAGACACTAAAATAACAAATAGCAAACTAATTTTATCTTTTTGTTATTGTTCAATTTAGAAGTGAATCTTCACTATCTTTTTTCATGGCAAATAGTAATGTAATAAATTTTTTAAAAGTTATTGTATAGTTTTTAGTTTAATCTTATATATTTAATATTTATTTCATTTGTAGAATGCTTGCTAGCAAAGAGTGCATTAATGTATTATTTACCATTAAAATTGGATTATTTTTCCTGCTGTGTACATATTTATATGCTGTTTTGCTTTTCTCACCAGCCAAGCTGTAATAATTTTGTGTTACGGTAAGTTTGTCATATATATTTATGTATAGGGCATAGTACAGGCTGTATCTCAGCTAAGACACTGGTCTGATTCCAAAGTTTTATTGTTATCATTGTGAATTAATTTCAGAGAAGTTGAGTATTTTATCCTGAGTGGTTATACTTTATTATTCTTGTCCAGTGATATTGATAACATATATGAACTTGAGAACCAGAAAGAATAATGTCCATGTTACTTTTATAGGATATAAAACATTATACAGAAAGTCTTTATTATTTATATATTTATTTAAAATGTGTTATTTACCACCTTCTTAATTTCAAGAAGAATTTGACATGGTTTACTAGGACATACAAAATTGAATAGAATAATATTAAGCTTGTAAGTACCTTGGGGGTGGGGTGGGAGATTGGGAGTGAAAAATAGATACCTTTGGTGGTTGTGATAGTAGACAGATATCTGTAATAATGAAAGTGTAATTTGCTAATTAAGACCAGACCTCCCCCCGGATGACCTTCCAGCTTTGGATAACCTTCTGGATGAAGCCACTGAGGTTGGGGGCTGCGCCGAGGCAGTTGCAGTGGCGGCAGTGGCCAAGGCAAGCCGCCGTGGCTGCGAGGGCCGATCCCCTTGCACAAATTTTGTGCATCGGGCCTCTAGTTATGTTATAAATTCTGATGTTAGGAGAGGAGGCCATACATTTGGTTTTGAGTTTATTAGTAATGTAAGCAAAATCTGTATCAATTGATAACTATGACATTTACTATTGTTTATACTATGAGCTAATATTTATCAATCACTGTAGCACTCTGAGAACTGTGTTCAGTTATGTTATTTATCATCGGTTATGTTATTTATCATTGCAATGATCCTGCAAAAGTGACAATGTTGTCATATTTTCCTTATACAGAAAAGACATTTAAGAGAGTTTAGGTATTTTTGTTTTGTCAAGGTCACCCAACTATTAGCTGATTGAGCTGGGATGTGAATGGGAACACTCCAAAATCAATGACCTTATCCACAGAAGTCACAGTTTTTATAAGATAAAATAAATCCGTTACCTCAGAAAAATATACCTTGTCTTAATTCTAAGAATAAGAAAAATTATTTTTCTGTGGAGCTCAGGCCTAATTCAAGGATAAAGTGGAGATGTCTAGATAAGTGTCTATAATGCACAGCCTTCAGGCAATCCTTATGAATAGATCTCTGCCCTTTGTCTCTACCAAATTATTTTGTCTTCAGGCTATGAGCAAATTGATTTTCTGAAAGCTGTGTGTGCTATGGACAGTTAATAGTAAAGCCAATAGGAAGATTTGATGGTTAGAATATTAGTAACTTTGTCTTTATCAAGATCTGAAAAAAAAACACTCATAAATTAGAGCATAGTCTAGAAGGGATTGATCATTCCTGGTAAGATACTAGTTATAAGAATTTAAAAGTGGAAACTTGGATTGAGATAGAAAAATAGGGCTAGGCAGACAGTCAAGGGCAGGGACCATGTGGAGATAGGGGGAAGGGAGTGCAGCCCTGGAAGCAAACAATGGACCTGTGGGAACTTGACTGGGTGGGGAAAACTTGACCCTTGACCCTTGAGTCAGGTGGGAACAGTGATGTCACCTGGGACCTAAAGTGGCAGTCCTTCCACAGGTGGGAACTTGAACTTCGTTATAATTGAATATTACCAGAATTCCTTAAAGAGGCCAATCGGAAGCTAGCAGATTATATGAATTTCCCCCTAGACCAAGAGCATCAGTGGGTAACCCATGTTGAGACCCCTTCCAAGCTTTGTTTCCCCCCACACACCCCAATAAGTTTTGTTTTGTTCTCACTTTTTTTTGTCCAAGCTGTTAAATCATCTTGTTTTTATTTTGATAAAATAATTGTGCCAGATATAATGGGGGTGGGGGAGAAATATTAGTAGCTCATTTATGTCTGTTCCACCCAGAGACATTCAGAACATCACAGTCAAGAAGAGGCAGAATGGAAACTGCATTTATAAAAATTTCTCATTAGAAAAAAATTATTTTCTTTGAACAAAGATGGGATAGAAACCTCCTGAAGAGTTGTAGGTTTTATGTCGATGGTTTAAAATCCTCCTAAGATGAACTGATACAGTGATAAACGAATGTCACCTCATATTATGCAATTCTCGTAGTTTAGAAAACAGAAAAGTCTATTAGTGTCCATGTCTACCTTAAATGTTTTTTTTTTCTTAGAACTTAATTACTGTCTCTGATAAGGGTACTGTGCAGATTTTGTCAATATTTGCAGCTTGCTGCAATTTGTTTTATTGCTTCATTTTCAACATTAATCCACCTCACCCAGACAGAGTTAGCTGGAGTCTGCTGTTTCTTTTCTTAATTGAACACACTGAAAGGTATTTGACTCATTCTTGAACTGAAATGCAGCCTTCACCCAGGATTTGACAGTTATTTATTTCTAAATATAATTGGTTCTGTTGCCTTTCCCTCGGGCGCTCTCTGTATGGGAAAGGCGGCCTCGGTGGGTGTGTTATCTGTGTCCACACTTCGGCTTTCCCACCACAAACAGCCCTGGCAGAGCCAGTCTTTCTTCTCTCTGACAAACACACCCACAGACACAGAGGAGAAGACAAGATAAAGTTGACTAAAAATTAGAAAAATGGCTAAGATTCACTTCCTTGGTAGTGGCAGTATATATCATACATGTGCACTTCATGCTTTAAATAATATAAAACATTAATCTGCTGTCAAACATCAAAGTCTTCTATCACTCCATAATAGATAAACATCAACACTAGCATCTCCATTAGGCGGCATAATAGAGCATTGGCACTTACTGTTACTTAATGTCATCTCCATTTCTTCTTTTTGCAGTGCTGATGTGAACCTTGTGAGCTTTAAAATGTTTGGAAGTTAATGGTCTGTTATATGGCTATAATAGTTCTTAGTGAAAGAATATTAGATTATATTATGCAGTTTGGAATGTAACTTGATCCCTATCTCGTAATCATAAATAATGGCTTGGTCTCAGTTGAAATTAAGGGCATTTTTTTTCTTTTCTGCTGATGTTGTACTTAGTGTAAGGGAAGGATTTTTCTTTTTCCTTTTGATCTTGTTAAACATATTTATTTGCCCATCATCACACCCACGGCTTAAGGGAAAAAAAAATAAGAGAATGAAATGAGAGCATGCATTCTAAAGGGTGGTGGTGTTTGTGAAAACTGGCATTTGGAGATTATTTTATTAAAGTTGGTAACCTCGGAGACACTGTATTCTGTCCGGACCCATAGATGCCCTTGCCAGACTTTGGGAGGGCATTCTTTCTTTTTAATTGTATCAGAGTTAAATTTGTTTGGAAGCTAATGTAACTGACACGAGGGAAATAGAAGCAATTGGCTTGCACTAAACAAGTTTGAATGGTTGTTAATGTGAGTGACTTTCAGGCAGTGAATGTCAGAGAACGGTAGATTACTTTCTTTACCGCAGGCATTTTCAGCCATCTCCTGTGGTAGGCTGACATAATTTCTGTCCCTTTCTCTTGAAACCGGGAAGCAAAAATAATTGGAGTTAGGTAATTTTGGCCTATGGCTGATGACGATAAATAATAATGAGCTGTGGAACACACAGTGACAATTCACATAGGGCTACTGAACATGAACTCTCGGTAACGCATTAATCAAATATTGTTTTTATTCTGATTTATATTCAAGCAAGCACTGGAACTGTTAATTATGAATTCCACCATCATTTGTTACTTTTGACAAAATTTTCCAGGCCGAACAAATTGTTTCAAGATGTAAGCTATTATGTCCTTTAGAACATGGGCTGGAATCTTATCTTTTCCATTATGTCCATTATAGGTGATTTGGAGCTAGCCTGTTTAGCACACACTAGTTGAGGTTTGAAAATAATAGAGGTGGAAGAGAATGCAAGACCATCTGGTCTAGCCCCTTTCCTGAAGGCTCATGAATGTGTAAATCATCCTGAACAGATGGAGGTGTAGTCATCTCAAATTTTTCAGAAATAGAAGTTCTAAAGCTTCCTTCAATAACTCGTTGTTGTTTTTTTTAATTTGATTGCTCTGATTGTTGAGGGACTCTTTTATAATTCAAGCTATTTTAATTTTAATTTTAATCCATCTTCTAATGTCACTTTCCAGGCTTTTGAAGACAATCACCTCAGTGTTGCACTTGGTCAATATAAATATGTTAAACAGTGTTTTTATTTAACACCCTGTATTGATTATTTTTAATGCATTAGACTCTGTACTAAGTATTCATTTACATTATTGCCTTCAGTTCAACAGTCTGATGGGCTTCCATATCATCTCCATATAGTTTTAAAAAAGTGAGGTTCAGGAAGGGTAAATAATAGGGACAAGAGGACAAAACATGTCTAATGAAAAGTTAAACTGTAACTCACCTCAAAAATGTTCTGACTCAACTCTTTTCCAGAGTCCAAATTCTTTCTTCCCTTTCTGAGTTCAACTTCCATGGCTGGGGGTTGCTCCATTTTGTACCATGTAATGACTCCTTCTCTTAGCTGCAGTGCTTAGTCACTGTTTCTCAATCATTCCTCCACCAGAGCCATTTTAGAATATTTTTAATGTCCTCCCGTAAAAGTTTAATTCCTCAAATATACTGTATATCTGCAAAGTTAAAATACAAGAGTACGTTAGAAAATGTGTGAACTTTGCTTTTTACTCTGTTCCTTTTCTTTCAAAAACTCTACAGGAGTCTAAAGTTTTACAAAGAATTCAAATAACAGGTGTGGGTTTATTTATTGATTTTTTTTTTTTTTGCTTTTATTTTTTTAGATTTTTTTAAAATGACTTCAGAGGGGAAGGGAGGAGAGAGAGAGAGGAACATAAATGAGAGAGAATCATTGATTGTCCACCCCATATTGGGGATCAAGCCTACAATCCAGGCATGTGCCCTTGATCAGAATCAAACCCAGGACCCTTCCGTCCACAGGACTAGGCTCTATCCACTGAACCTAACCCGGTAGGGCAAATATGGGTTTTAAACAAGTTTTATTTGTTACCTTAAGTATACAATTAGCTTGCACCACTGCCTAAGAAACTATGAACTGAACATATCCAATTATTATGTTCTGCAAAAATACAGGAGTTACAAATAAGCCTCGTTGGTAGGTTCTTACACTGGGGAGATAGAGCAAACATGTCAGGTTGGCATTTCTCTATGTAGTCTGTGGAAATAAATATATGAAAATTTGAATCTGAAAACATTTTCACACCTCTTTGGAGTTAGACTCAATACTCAATTATTCATATAGATGAAACTGACACAGGTTTTTAGAATTTCTTCTCCCTTCTATAATAGTCTCCACTTTTTTTCTTGTGAAAGTTACTTTTGGTCTGTTCTGAATTTCACAACCTTCTGTATGTTCAGAAATTTAAAAGAGTGTTATTTGTAAAACACGGACAGCACATTTGGTCCGCCAAATAATATTCATGTATGTTAGTCTTATCGAGTACTAAGGAACTTTAGAAATTATTACCTATGAAGGGAGATATTTGCTAACTATTACAGTTTCCGGGTGCATATAGCAAAGAAGGACAGTAAGTGTTTAACTGGATTAAATAGAAGAATTAATTAAGTTTCCAGTTCAAATGGAGATAAAGAAAAACATCTTTAATAATGCCTATTTAATAAAGGCTGGTAAGAGGGAAGAGAATTCTGAAGTGGTCACTGTGTAGATAGGTTTTGAGTTACTTAAAGAGTCAAGTATTTGAGAGCACTGGAGCTTCCTGTGGATTTAGAGGAAGAAAAATAACAACAAATGGGAAAGAGAAACTAGGAAGTTAATATAGACTTCGGTAATTTAATTCTTGGTGATGTATTTTTAAATGTCTGTGAGGTGTGGACTAAGTGTTCAGCATTTTCTCTGTGGCCTTGTCCCTCTGCTGTTAAATGTGAGCCTTGTTCACATTCCAGGGAAACACAGTGCAGTCAATAAGACTTAGACAGAGAGATCATTCATTTTTAAAAGTTGGCCGGTGTGGCTCAGTGGTTGAGCATCAACCTCTGAACCAGGAGGTCATGGTTTGATTCCAGGTCAGAGCAAATGCCCGGATTACGGGCTCAATTCCCCAGTAAGGGGGCGCGCAGGAGACAGCTAATCAATGATTCTCTTTCATCATTGATGTTCCATCTCTCTCACTCTTCCTTACTCTCTGTAATCAATAAAAATATATATATTTTCAAAAATAACAGTTGTCACATTTTTTAATCACAGATGCTTTAAAAACTATTTTTTCCTTGAGTATTTATATTTAATGTTTTTGGATGAGAGATAAAATTTGATATTCAAATGACTGTTGAATGTTTCTTTGTTCACAAGCTGCATAATAATCCAAAGTAAATATTCAGGTCACCAATATTACAGGAATATCATTTTTGTAGTGCTTTTTTTTGTGGTAATCAAATGTAATATACTTCATATTTTTACATTACATATATACCATTGTGATTCAATATGTAGTAACAAATGATAATAAAGAAGTAAATACATATGTTTTAAGAAATGAGATAAGCCTGACAAATCTTGGAGAAACTTTTCCATTTAAAAAGAAAAAGGGATGGAAAGTGTTGAAAGGATGCAATACTATTCAAGAGATTTAAGAAGACTGGACAAATCAATAGCTTATGCTTAGACATGAGAGCACAGGGTAATTGGGGCATTTGCCCTGACCTGGAATCAAACCATGACCTCCTGGTTCAGAGGTCGATGCTCAACCACTGAGCCACACCGGCCAACTTTTAAAAATGAATGACTTCAATGTCCAGGTCTTATTGACGACACAGTGGGGACTAGAGCAACATTCTGTGATCACACACAGAAATACCCCTGCAAAAAAAATCAAGGGGGATAATTAAAACTCTGAACTGCTCTATAGTTTAGAATTTGGATAAAATTAATATAGGACTGTATTTCATTTAAATTCTCACAATACCGGTTGAGGCACTATTATCCTCATTTTAAAGACACAAAAACTGAAATAAAGAGGCGTTCTGTGACTTCTTTTGAATCCAAGGCTACTTGACTCCACAATCCATATTTGTGGCATATTAACATGCTTGTATGCGTGCATCCGACAGAGCCACCTACGTGTAAGCAAGCAACTAATTAAGAACCATATAGAAGTGGGTTCTGAAAATTCTGTAAGTTTATGTGATTGTTTTAGATGAAGTCTAGTTTATATTAGCTTATGTTACATTTAATGTTATTGCTAATGAATATTAACTAATGGATTTTCCTTCTTTATAATAATAATAATTGTTTTATATGTACTTATATTTAGTTTGGCTTTCTGGAAATTCCACACTTGGTGTTTTTATATCAGATACAATTTGTAAAGTATTAGCTTATACTAGGAATCATAACTTTGTGATAGATAGATTACAGGAAAATACTTAGGTGACCAAACACAAAATACGCATAATAAATTGTGAGGAAAAAACATGATCAAAATTGGACTGTTTAAGACTTTATAATAATTACTACGTGAGTGTGGAACTTATAGTTCTTAAGCCTAGTGATTGCACCAAGAAATATGTAGACTGACAACCAAATTATGCTTACTGATGTCCATCTCAGAACTTAGAAATGCTTCATAACTTTTATATAGTCTGTAGTAACATATTCTGTTATTGCACTTTTTAATTTATCCAAACTTATGAAGACCTTTGGGGAAATGACTGATATGACGTCTGGAACAGGAAATAAAAAGGTAGAGCCTGAAACATCTTTTAACACCAGAAAATAAAGAAACTACCAGAGGTTACTAGAGCTGTGACACAGTGACTGAAAAGCCAGTTTCCATTGGCTAAAATTGGGATATTTTGAGGAAAAAAATAAAGAAAAAGGGATGAAGAAAGAATAATAGAAGAAAAGAAAGAACTAAAACAGATTGAATCATATGAAATGTGTTAAACTTTATAAATTCATAATACTTAAAAATTTATGTCATTTATAATCTTTGGATGATGTCAGGAAACCAACATAATCCTCTGAAAACTTGTAAATATTTGGAAAGCATTTCAAACACTTCATCTGTCTTTCCTGTAACTCATGGTAACTAACTTAGGTCTCTCTTTACAGAATTATTCCAACTAATGAATAAAGAAGAAACAATAGAATTATAATATTTCCTCTTCATAAATTCAAAGATTGGATTTTGTTTGTGATCATTAATGGCTATTGATATCACAAAAGAGAGATCATTGAACATTCTTTATTTCTGATAGACTTACAATACCCCCATGAAATATACATGTCAAAAATATCAAGCCTGCCAAAACTGATTTGGCTCAGTGGATAGAGCATCATCCTCCGACTGAAAGGTCCCAGGTTCGATTCTGGTCAAGGTCATGTACCTTGGTTGCGGGCACATCCCCAGTGGGAGGTATGCAGGAGGCAGCTGATTGATGTCTCTTTTATTGATGTTTCTAACTCTCTATCCCTCCCTTCCTCTATGTAAAAAATCAATAAAATATGTCAAGCCTGATTCTTGATATTTTTGACATGTATATTTCCTGTTAACCACCAGTTTATAGGAAATTCTGGCCATTGAAAGATGTGTACACTATACTAAGCATATTCAAGGAGAAAAATCTAGAATTATGGGAACTTCATAGGATGAATAACCTTTTTTAATTATAAAAATGCAGTATAAAAGAGACAAAACTTATAGATTTAAAAAGACATATCAATCAAATGCAATATATAATCATTGTTTTGACTCAAATTTGAACAAATAGACTAATAATTATTTAATACATGATAGTTTAAATTATTCTATCTCTGTTTAGCATTTTCCATAATAAACATAAAAATGAACTATGACACTATGCATTTAATTGTATTTTTACTTTGTATCACAACCTAAGTAACATATTATGAGAATTTATAATAGCTGATAGTTGGGTTATTATTTTCATTATTTTCTCTAATTGCATTTGCATTTTTATTTCCACTTTGATGAAGTAATACCCTAGGTGACGTATATTTTATTTATTTATTTTTAAAATTTCACTTAGTTTGAATGATATATATAATACATTATAGTCAGAAAATGAGATAATACAATTTATGCCTTTTCAGAATTTAGTAAACTTTTTTTCATTAATCAAGCAAATGATCAGTGTTTTTGCATGGACATGTGAACTCTTATTTTTCTTTTATTTTATTGATTTTTTACAGAGAGGAAGGGAGAGGGATAGAGAGTTAGATACATTGATGAGAAACATCAATCAGCTGCCTCCTGCACACCCCCTACTGGTGATGTGCCCTTGACTGGAATCCAACCTGGGACCCTTCAGTCTGCAGACCAATGCTATACCCACTGAGCCAAACCTCTCAGGTCGATATGTGAACTCTTAAACATAGATATTTTCTTTTAAAATGTGATACTTTACCACTATTCAATCTTCCTTTTCATTATATCATTAAGGTCAGCTGTATCATTTTTGGTTACAGTGACCTTTTAGAGATGTTTATGATAGAGTCATCAATAAAAATGAATTTTGTTCAGCTTTTTATTTTACTAATACTTTGGCTATTGATATTCTGATATCTTAGTCTTCAATACATAAATATTCCTGTCTTAACAATCATTTATGATTATCTCTTTTATCAATGTACAATATTGTCTCTTTTGTCAATGTACAATATTTTAATTATTATTAATGTTGATTATTTAATAAGCAAATGAGATCACTAAATTATATATAAAGTTATGTCCCATCTGTTAAGGCTTAGCAAATAATCCAGCTCAACTTTCCCTCTCCTTCTTACAGATTTTTTTATCATACTCATAGCCTGACCCAATCAAAAAGATCAAATCATAGCTAAAGAATACATGCTTCCAAATTCCTCATCTTCCATCATCATTAGTGATAATATTTATGGAGTTTCACTTTTTTCTCAGAATAATGGAGAATGAAGCTTATTTTGATAAAATGGAGCTCTAACTACACATTTACACTGATTGTCATAAACCCTTTTTAGCTATTTTAATTTTTCAGAGGAAAATGCCATTTTATTCATGAGAATATTTATTGAGTAAATTTCCATTAAATGAAATGATCAATAAGGCCTAGCTGAATTTTATATATTTTAATTTAGTAGGCATTGAATCTAAAATGTTGTCATTGTCTGTCAGAATGTCAATGGCAATCCCTTTCTCTAAATTCCTTCTCAAGTGGCTGATTCTTTTTTTAAAAATTTTATTTTATTGTTTAAATTATTACACATAGTAGTATATATGTCCTTTTTTTTCCCATTGACCTTCTCCCAGCCTCCCTACCCCCTGTCACATGCCCACCCCCCCCCCAGTGTCTCTTGTCCATTTGTTGTGCTTATATGCATGCATACAAGTCCTTAGGTTGATCTCTTCCCTGCACCCTTCCTACCCTCCCATCCCACCCCCTGCCAACACTCCCCAGCCTTCCTGCTGGAATTTGACAGTCTGTTTAATGCTTTACTGCCTCTGAATAAAGTGGCTGATTCTTAAAGGGAAGGTTAGTGTATTTACTTACAATCACTGTAACCTGAAGATGCATTTTGATCTGTTGAACTCTGGTGAAAAAATGGAATGCTAATTGTAATTGAAATGGCCTAGGCACTTGCTGATAACACAGGTTTACACTCAAGTAATTTAAATCAAATTCTAGAAAACACATTTTTTTCCTTCTGATAGCAAATACACAGTAATAGAAACCCTGCCTACTAGAGAAAGATGAACCTAATTAAATAGATTTAATTATTTTTTATTATATATTAATAGCATGTTCCAGTGGTTGCAGCAACTTGTGTTACATACCTTACTGAGAAAATTCTATTTGTCATGCATTCTCCACCATCTTGCCATTTTTCATCTTTCCCATTTTAACTTATTAAAATTCTGGTTCTCGTGTCTAATCTTATTTGGATTTTGATTCACATATTATGATTTTTAAAAATAAGTTTTTATTGATTTTTAGAAAGGGAGAGTGACAGAGAGATAGAAACATCAATGATTAGAGAGAATCATTGATCAAATGTTTCTGCATGCCTCACACTGGGGATTGAGTCTGCAACCCAGGCATGTGCCCTGACCAGGAATCAAACTGAGTCCTCCTGATTCATAGGTCAATGCTCAACCACTGAGCCACACAGGCCAACCAAACTCATCTTTGAATGAACTCCAAGTTCCCCCTCCATGATACATGACCAGAAGTCCTTCACTGTGAAGATCGGTTGTAGTATAAGCCCAGTTCATTATCACTAGTACTTTTATTCATCTTAATGTGGCCCCTTATTTATTAAAGCAGCTGATGGTAACTCTAACACTGTCCCTTTCTCTCAAACATCTAACTGGTCTCTTACAAAATCTTACCTTTAATTTTACTGAGAAAAATCAAAGCCATCTGATGTCAACTCCATGATTACTCTTCCCTCCCTTTCTTTCCTCAGAAAAACATGCTCATCCTACCTTCCTCCTCACCACCTGGCAAGTGTATCCTTTATCCTTTTCAAGTGCAGGAACACCTACCCAAGTCCAGTTATCTTAGCTGCTTGCATCTTTCCTGAGACCTTTTTCCTTTCTCTGATGTATCTGTTCATTCTTTACACTAGTTATCCTACAATATACATAATATTCTTCAATCTCTTTAACAAAGAACAGAACACTTATTTTTACCCCAATTTTCTTTCTCTGTGTTCTATCCTCCCCCATACCCCTCCCCCCATTCCCCACACACACATATAAAAGTCTCAAAAGAATTGCCTATTTTATACTGGACTTTCAGTCTCTGTAATCTATTACTCTGTTTCTCCTCTTTTAGATATTTGTAATAATTCTCCAAGAGGTAAACCGAAGTCATTCCTCCTAGATACTACCCTCACTACTGGAAAACTTTTTATGTAAAATACTGTAAACTTGAATTTATAGAATATGCGTATCTCTTGCTTTTATTTATGGTACATCTGAATATAAACAGTTTCTTGGAAGAATTATTTGATCTAAGATTTTTCTTTCATGAGGAATGTGTCTTTTCTACTGCTGTACTTGTAACTCATCTCATTAGATGTGTATTGCTCTCTGTCTGATATTTTTATACTGTGGTATCCAATATAACAAAATAACCTGGCAAATTGATGCCTAAATCTATAGATTAGAACAAAGGACAGTCTTCCTTTAAGAATGACTTAATTTGTTTTCTCTCTTTCCCCTCCTCCTTTTGCTTAATTGCTTTTTATGGCTGCATACATCTGTAAAATGAAAAAGTATCATCTAGCATTTTTTTTTTTGCTATAGTTCAGAATACCTTACAGATGACCAGGAGTAAAGTCAAAAATCCATAAAATGGAATAAAAATAAAACTCATCCTCCCTATTTTATCTTTTTAAAATTATATGTACTATATCCTAACTCCCAGTTCATGTTTTCAGAAGATCTGCAAAATCAAATCACTTACCAAACATTTAGTGAATTCCTAAAAACGACTGGCTTCATTAACACTTCTGACATCTTATAACCAAAATTAGGTGTATTTTTTTAATTGTATTTCTTTAATATTTTGTATTTTTCCCCCAAGAAAACTTTGTTGCATGATATTCCATATTTGAGTTATTGCAATAATTACCCTAATAAGTAGCGTTTAAAACATAATTCTCTTTGCCAAATACTGTGCTAATTACCTGACATAACCAATGTCTAATCCTCAATACAAACCTGGGAGGTGGATGCTGTTATTGCCCTGAAATGATGAGTCAACATAGGAAGTTGAATTGAATTCTCCCAGGTCCTATAGAAACACCATCAGGGTTTGACCTTGAACCTCTGTGTATAGTCTTGCATTCCCTTCCTCCCATCCTTGTGTATTTATTAATTTGTGGCTCCTCTAGAAAAAAATGTGAGATCAGGGAAGGAGGGTTAGATGACAAACAGATGTTTGTGCGGCGTGGTTAAAGGGCTCATTTTGGAAGCAGAGGGAGCAGTCGGCTGTTTGAAGGCTGCAGGGCAGCAGGGAAGGCTGAGCAGGAGTGGCGTTAGGAGGCTTCAGGCAGGATGAGCAAGGCAGGCAGGCAGGGCGGGACATGTCCCCAGAGAGACAGTGGTGATGTGGATACAGGCCCTCCTGGGTCCAGTGAGCGTAGGACATAGGATATATTCCAATTCTGCTGTTCTTGCCTCTTCCCCTTACAAACAGTGGAAGAGATATGCAGCTCCTTTCTCACATCCGGGTTCTTTAAAAGAGGGTGGTGGGGGCGTGTGCCATTTACTTGGCCTGTGGCCTTGTATTTATTACGTGAGTCCAAAAGTAAAATAAAAAATGGCTTTATGTAATGCTAAAAGCTTAAAAGAGCGGCGCCAAGCCCAGTGCAGTCACTCTACCTCCCCTTGCGGTTTTACTTTTCCGTTTGCTCTGTGATGTTGGTTGTAGCAAAAATTCAGCCAAATCCATTGAATTTCTTGACACTCCCTATAGCTCCGGGGAATGTCCGAATGAATACTAACGAATGTCTTCAAACCATGCCCTGGGCAAGCATTTCTGTCTCTCTCACCCAGTAGCATGCAAGCCTCGCTTAGTAGGGTTTTTGATAACCATCCCATCATCCTTATGAAACCCTGGCATGTTATGACTCCCAGAACACCGCTCAGACAGGGAGCATCCGCATTTAGCTGAAAGTGATCTCGGTTTTAAAGGCACTCGCAATCATCAGAGGTGATTAGGAGGTTTCTTCTCTCACCTATAATTTACTTGCACACAAAATCCAGAGCTTATGTAATTTGGGGAGAAGCGAGTATGGATGTGGGGGAAGTGATGAGAGTAATACAAATGGGTTTCAGTGTCTCAAAATAGAAAGTTACAATGCCAACCTTATTTAGTTTCCATTTATTGAGACTTTGCTCCCATTTATTGAGACTTTACCAAGTGCTGTGTTCTTTACCCCGTGACTTTCATGCCTTATCTATTTTAATTCTCACAACTACCTGATGATGTAGATAGCATTACCCCCATTTAAAATAAATGAATGTACAGCCTTAATGAGATAAGGTAAATGTCACAGTGAGGGCTAGATTGAGATTGGACTCTATGCTCAACAGATTCCAAAACTGTCTACTGCATTGTGCAGCACTGTATTGCTAGTTCGGTATAACTATTCAAAATTTAAAATATTGTTCGTAAGCCCTGACCAACGTGGTTCAGTTGGCTGGGCATCGTCCTGTGCTCTGAAAGGTTCCAAGCTCGATCCTCCTCCGTAGGGGGCAGGCATGCAGGAGGCAGCCAATCGATGTTCTGCTCTCACATAGTTGTTTCTCTCCCTCTTCCTTTCTTGTTTTCTTAAAAATCAATAAAACTATTTAAAAGATAAATCAGAGAAATCTGTAACACTATTATGGTATATTCCACTTATAAATAGTATATTCTATTATAGTGTTATGATTATCATTAATGTTGTTCATTAGCTATTCTGTGTCATAAAGATTTCGTTTGATATTCAGTGACAGCCTACACTGTAATATCAAGCAGGCTGATTCAGCTCATGGTTCCTTTTGATTAAAAGGCATCATTCATTTGTTTAAGATAGGGTACATGAATCCCCTTGAAATCATGCAAACAAGCTATTAAATTTTATCATTTTCTCAAACTTTGGCTTTGTTCTTTTTCTGAAAAGACATTGTATAATCTTAGAGTAAACCAGGTCTCAATCCCCCAAAGTTAATTAACATGCAAATAAATTTTCTACATGGTAGTGATTGTTCTTACTAAGTAAATCGGAGGGAAACATCACTTTAAGCAGAAATTAAAAAACAATTTTGATAACTCTAAAATGTTTTAGAAAACATGCAAAGATAAAAAGCAGAGGCTGATGCTTTTTTTTTTTTTTGCATATATCTGCCAATTCTTGGCGTCTGCTCTGTTACATTGAAGAATGGCTAATAAAACATGTTACCTGTTAAGGCATATGAAGATTCCTCAGGAAACGGATAATAAAATGTTAATGGGCAGCATTAACCATTTAACTTGGAAGCCTTTATAGAGGACCACTTACGTATTTTCCTACCAAGGAAGGTTTGCCTCCTTCAGTAATCCAACACAGGAATTATTGGTACCTGTCAGATCATTGCTGGAGTAGGCATTTTTTTAAGAAACTTTTTGTTATTATTGAAACATTCAACAGAATGACATAGTATTTCAGAGGGAAGAGGAAGCTGGGAAGACATTAACCAAATAGCTTATATGCATACGCTTAACCCATGGACATAGACAATAGTGAGGTGAAGGCCTGAGGAGGGGGTTAGAGGTGGGTAGAGGGAGTCATGTGGGGGGGGTAAAGAAAGTATCTGTAATACTTTCAACAATAAAGATAAATTATATTTTTTAAACTTTCCTTTTTAGACAGCAACCAACTACCAAATGTCTTTTCACCCAGCCTTCAACACAAAATAGCAGAACCCATGATTGTCCTGCAGCTATTCATCATTCAAGCAAGTTTACCAATGTCCCTCATCAACAATGCTGGAGGAACCACACTCCTCCTGCACTGGTCCCCCAGTAGTGGGCACAGTGGGTTTTCTCCTTCCCTTTTGTGGGCACCCAGATCACACTGCTCTTTTTGGCAGCCGTTTCTTGGCTGGCGTTGAGCAGTCAGCTCAGATTCCTGAGTGTTTCATGTGTTGCTCTCTTCATCATGTTATTATGATATAAATTGACCTTTTAACGCTCTCCGCAACAGGAAGATTTTATACATTGTAGGAGCAGCGAAATGGAAAATTGGGCAGGCAGCAAAGCCCCTGCTTTACTGTGGGCAGGGAGGCGGGGAGATGGCAAAGCTTACATTAATTGTTTTTGGTCTGTGAGATATTTTCTTTTACAGGACATTTTCTCGTCAGGTTTTGTTTGTTTGTTTGTCTTAGTTATTCTATGTCGTGTTCCTATGAACTATTGTTGAGCCAGACACATATTTATTTGAATGAGGGAATGTCAAGAACATAACTGGAGCACTCTGTGTTCAGCCTTCCCAGTCAATGAAGATTTGTCTGTCTGAGTATTGAAAACTACTGACATTTATTTATGGCGTCCATTTGCTTTTTAAGATTTCACATTTCCTCCTAATGATATTATATTTTTGGTCAATTGCATGGTCGTAGGACTCCACAAAATTCATAGCTGTTTGAAAATAGCTTCTCACCTGAAAGCCAGGTCCTGATGAACTGGTTTGAATGATAAATATCTGAAGTCCCATCCTAGGAAAAGTGTTAGGGCTTTTCCATTTATTGCCAAAAGGATGACTAGGTTATCTGCAATCGTAAAATGCCCCTGGGTTCTTATAAATTTAAATACAAAAACTATAGGAAAAGGTAGAGCTATTTAGCCTTAAGCAGATTATTTTTTAGGAGAATGTTTAAGCATTTCTAAATGTTACCACCTTTAATCATAAATGTGTCCTATAATTTTTGCATAAACGAACTGTAAATTTATGTACTCTATACCATTCATTTTCATATGTGGTAAGGAAAGCATATTTACTACTTAAGCAAAGCATTAAAATGGAAGCAATATTCTTTTGATACAAAAGCAATAGCTCAGAAGATAACAGGAGAGCAAACTGAGGTAGACGAATGAGCTAATTAGTTTGGAATAGGAGAAATGGCCCCAATTCAGTTCTCTAGTGCCTGAATTCATTTGTATCAAAATATGTTCCTAATTGAGGCAATTATATGATGTTTATAGATTGTGCAAGTGCGATATGAATTGTTGACTCATTATACACTGCTCCATAGAATAATATTAACATATTAATTTTAATGCCCTGACATGGCTTCCTATATTATATTTGCAGATTAGAGTGCAGAAAAATACCATTTCCCTAAGTTCGTATATATATATATATATATATACATATATATATATATATATATATATATAATATGTTAAACACAACTCCAGCAAATACATTACATAAAACATAATCTTAGAACTATTCGATTTTTTTTAAATGCAGTTTATGTAGGTATAATTTAGCACAGAGTAAAATTTGTCCTTTTCAGGACATAGTCACACGAGCACTTAGGCATCATTACCATAATCACGACATAGAACACTTTCGTGACCCCCAAAAGTGCCCTCGTACCCCCTAGTAGGCAGACTTCAGTGTCAGTAGCTTCACTGTCTCCCAACTGCATAGCTACCCCATCAAGGGATTGAATCTTTATCTGCAGGTCCACTGTCTCCGTGTTTGGTGATGAATCGAATTGCCGGGAGAACTTACAGAGGGAGTGAGGTGCTGCGCTCTTATATTCCTGTCTGCCATCCTGTAGCTCAGTGCCAGGCTCTTGCTGTTTCCTCTGACTCCCCTGTGCCTGGGAGCTGTGGAGGAGGCGTTTGTAGTGGAGGGACCTACATTACAGGAGTGAAGGGGGGATGTAATACATTTCTGGATCAATTAGCTTCAGGAGAATAGTATTGAATATCCTGACTCCATTAACATGGATACGTTTTGAAAAGCATTTGAGAAGTATTTTATATCAGAGGCCATGTATATCTTTAAAAGTTAAAATAATATAAAATTATATTAAGAAGCAACGTATTGCCAAAACCGATTTGGCTCAGTGGATAGAATGTCAACCTGCAGCCTGAGGGGTCCTGGGTTTGATTATGGTCAGGGGCATGTACCTTGGTTGTGGGCATATCCCCAGTGGGGGGCGTGCAGGAGGCAGCTGATCGATGTTTCTGGTTCTCTATCCCTCTTCCTTCCTCTCTGTAAAAAATCAATAAGATATATTTTAAAAATAAAAAGTAGCAACGTATCAAGTTGTCTCTGTTTGGCTGGGCCTTAAAATATAGCCTATCCAACATATCTTAGTGCCAGAGGTTTCCTGTGCCGAAACATGCAGTTAAGTATATGATATCATGGTACCTAAAATGATGAGGTATTGTTTGAATAGAAGAGCATTCACACCTTATTAAATTTAGACTTCATTTTTGTTGAAAACAAAGACAGTTTTTATTTACATATTTTAATTTTCTCGAATCTACTTTTCTATGAAAAAAACACGCTTGAAAATTTTGCTCTATGTTGCCATTTGTAAGTAATGCATTTGCACTTGGATGGCACACATGTGGGAAAACAGTGTATGTACTTTGTGGTATTTATATTCATAACTTCCAGTGGAATGTTATATTCATAGCGTTCAATGCACTTCCAGTGTTTGGCAGGCCTGGGCAGGAGTTGTGATGGATTTCTTCACCGGAGATGATATTTATTCCTTTTACTTCATTGCACATAATCCACCTGTGCAGGATCTCAAGGCCTGTGGTCGACGTTATACTCCACTGGACAGCTTATCAGCTTCCCAGCAGGCTTCTCGATTTGAATTTTAAACTAAAAATGAATGAATTTATGTTCCTTATGGAGCCCCTGTTCTGAGCCATATCTGCTTTCTGGTTCTGGGGTGATAACCAAAGAATGGAAAGCAAGTTCATGGATTGTCATTTACAATGGCTGCACTATATCTTTGTAGTCTTTATATATGCACACACGTACATTTACATATTACATATATGTACATATGCATGCATATGACAATATATGACTGGGAAAAGATATATAATAATGCAGTTTTGGATATTTAAGAAGTAAGGGATAAGTCCTGAGTATTGATTATCGAAAGGAATTTGATACCTGGAAAGAAGGAAAATTTATCTTAATTTAGATGAAGCAATATATTACACCAACGGCTTTGAAAAACTGAATAGTTTTAGAATATAACACTAACGGTAAAACTGGAAAGTCATTTAAATGTTTTCCTCTGGCTTTTACATGAAATAAGGAATTAAAAGATTGTTAAAACCTATCGACTACATTAACAAAAAAGACAAACTATCAAGACTAGGATAAGATGCAACTGTTTTACAATCAGAGGCTCCATTTTCTAAAGCTCTATGGAATTTTAGTCAAGAAATTTTGTTTTGCTTGTGCTTTCATTTTTCTTTCTAAGGTATCTGTTTAGTATTTTAAAATCAGTTGCTTCGTTCAGAGGTGCTTATTATGTATTTATTCTTTAACTTTTATACTGGTGTTTGAAGGTAGGATTTTTCCCATGTTGATTTCTAACAGTATGTATAGAAGGATAATATTTAATCTTTGAAGATACAACCATATTAGTTAATTTATACTGAAATTTTAAGTTTCTTGGTCTAGATAGTTTCCTTGAATTCTAAAGATACTTGCATTAATTTAACAACAGACTAAAATTTTAGTTATACATTTGCAAAAAGGTTCATGTATGGTACAATTATTTTATATGCTATTTAATAAAATATGCACAAAATAAAACAATCTAGACCTTCACTTATACTTTAATTACATCAAGAATCATGCTTTTTAGTGCTTAAATTATTATCACCAATCTAAAAATCAAGTTGTAATAGTTAATCAAAATGCATTCAGTATAAAAGCATAAGTTAATAGGTTTACCAGAAGAAAAGAGACAGACACAGAGACAGACTTTCAAAATACAGAAATAATTCTTCTTTATGATACTTGTTTCACTAGAATCTTCTGCTGTTTGGTAAAAGCAAAATGCCATAGTCCACTTTAGATAACTAATCTCCATATTTAAGGATATATGTCATTTCTGTCTATAGTATTATTTTGTTAAAATGGAAACCAAGCTTCTGTATGAAAAGTATTTTCAATTGCACCAACCAAGGAAGAAATTAAACATAAAGTCCAATTGTATTTATCTATAGCTACCTTTTTGAGATCTTGTATTTTTTCCTGAAAATGTTTGCCTATAAAATGGGGACCCTAAATTCTTGGCATAATCATCTTGAAAGTATTGCATAGCTCCAATAATCAATTTACTTATTCTGGAAAAAATCATTTTATCCACATACTATTGAAAAAAAAATTACATGTAGTGACTCAGTGGTCAATGTATCAAAATCAGTTTTGTTGCAGGAATCATAGAACCAAAGAACAACCTAGCAATAATTCAGGCTGGGGTGGGACTGGTAAAATAGGGGTGTCTCAGGTAAGCTCTTGGCGTTTATTGTGGGGTATTTGACTACTGTCAAGTATACTTTAAGTTATTTATTTCAAAAGTTACATTTACATTTAATGGAAAATAAAACCCCAATGCTTATATATTTCTTAATTTACTTATTTCAAAAGCCCCTTATGCATAAATTGAATCTCACCCTTTTAAGCTTAAAAAGCTGCAGTTGCCTAATTTTGTTAATCAGACCCTAAATGATGCCTTATGTTTAGGGTTATTCTTCAAAATAGTGTGAATAGGGTATTTAGCTGTCATAAATATTACTCATTTATATCTTGATAGACAGGTATGAAGTGAGTCCTTCATAATTCCATTGTTAAAAAGCCAGGAAGCCACATGCATATGTGGAAGAAAGGTGAGAGACATGTCTCCCTCCACCACAGAGAAGGGAGCGAAGGGCTGACAGTGTCTGAGTGGCCCATGCGTGCTCACAGCATTTGTTGACATCCTGCTTTCTGTTCTCTTCATTTTATTTTTTAAATATCAGTGCCCATTTATTTTGGTTGGAAAACCATTGCTAGAGAAATAATAGTAAAAGCAACGTGTCTTAAAGCATAGAATTAAAACCAGACTATTGGTATCTGACAACAGTTGTGTTTGGAGAACTAAAAACAGGCTACTTTCATTAACTGCAGTAACTATAGTTAACCCACTGCTCCTGCGTGCTGATTCCCAAGCCCAGACCGCTTATCAGGAGCTGTCAGCTAAGGACACCCTGGACTTAGATAGGTTCATATACCAGAGAGGGAAGAAGGTAGGGAAAGAAAGAAGAGAGGGAGGGAGAGAGGGAGCAGGAGAGGAGAGGGCGGGAGGGGAGAGAGAACACAAAGGGGAGGAGAAGAGAGGCATTTATTGACTGCATTAACTTTATGATAAAAAGGGAAAACGGAAACTGAATCATTAAAAAGACCTCCCTCAAAGTTCCTATTTTTTAATAGTTTTAAAAATCTGTTTTTAGCTGAAACCAGTTTGGCTCAGTGGATAGAGCATCGGCCTGTGGACTGAAAGGTCCTAAATTCGATTTTGGTCAAGGGCATGTACCTTGGTTGCAGGCACATACCCAGTAGGGGGTGTGCAAGAGGCAGCTGATCGATGTGTCTCTCTCTCTCATTAATGTTTCTAACTATCCCTCTCCCTTCCTCTCTGTAGAAAATCAATAAAATATTTAAAAAAAACCTGTTCTTATAATTATGATGATTCAATAAGGGACCTCTGAAAGCAGGAAAAGAATATAGGAACTCTGTAAACTATAGTTGCATCTAATTCCCCATTTTGTATGTTAATCACATGTCTTTTTTGTGGCACATGGACCGTGGCAGCTGCTTCAAAACAACCTATTTTTGTCTTCCAGGCTCGCCTAGAAAAAGTTGATTCTGTACACCAACAGATTTATCTTTCGCTCACCCTGCCTTTAACATACTTGGGGCCTGTGCTGTGTTTAAGATGGTCCATAATATGGCCCTTCTCTGTCTGATTTTACCTTTAACTGACCTCACACCAAAGCCTAAACTCCTCACCGTCCTCTGACCACGGGTTTATCACACTGATTTCTCCAGCCTGCCCCACCTCACGCTACTCTCCCTTCCTCTGAGCCTCCAGATAGCTGCCTCTGCATGTGTTACTTAGTTTGATTGAAGTCTCTTGGGGAGACGGGAGCCTTGCCATTTCTTTTGTATTTCCCAATATACCGCTGAGCCGAGGAGCGCCGTCTGCGGAGAAAGCACTCAAGTGATTATGAAATATGTCCATTAAGTTTTCCCCAGTACAAGAGCCTTATTTTGTCTCTCATTATGCTGCCACTCTGGCAACTAAACAGGATCTGAAAGGCTCAGGATTGCGGATTCTTCAAAGACAGGATGTCTGGTTCCCTGGAGGTCTAAATAATGGGTTGAAAAATCACTCTTTCAGTATAAAAGTTAGCAAATCCAATTATAATAAAGAAAAAAAATGGGAATGACTGAACTTCGTGGAAGTAGGAGAGGTAAGAATAATTATTTTTTTTAATGTTTAAAAAAATAAATCAAGATGAAGAAAGCACCAAGGGAGAATTTGGGAAGGTTTGTCAGAAGTCAGTTGGACAGTAGTTTCTCAGATGTAACAGAGTCGTGGAACCTTTTTGAATGAGAAGCGAAAATGATGGAAATGTCATGCAAATCAATGAGATTTCAAGATGTTCCCCATCCTTGTTGGTTATGATTCAGGAATCAACACCCAGATTGCATATCTCTTCTTCTCTGTTGAAGCCAGAAGGGGAAAGAGGGAGACATGTAACTTGATTGTTTGGTTTGTATAGCTAACTACTTAGATTCATCTAGGGCAGTGGTTCTCAACCTGTGGGTCGCGACCCCTTTGGGAGTCAAAGGACCCTTTCACAGGGGTCGCCTAAGACTATTGGAAAACACCTATTTCCCATGGTTGGGGGTCACCACCACATGAGGAGCTGTCTTAAAGGGTCACGGCATTAGGAAGGTTGAGAAGCACTGATCTAAGGGTAAGCAAAAAAATAATCTCTACCAGGAGAAATAAAACTGTTATAGTAGATACTCAACATCTCTTCTATGTTTCCTAATATCTGAACAAGAACATGTAATTTCCTTTTTTAAAATTTATTGATTAAGGTAGTACATATGTGTCCTTATTCCCCTGGATAATTTCCATTTTTAATTTTGGTACTGAGTGCATATTAACTCTTTTAAAGAAAAGTAAATTTGGCACAGATCCAGATATACACCTTGCCTTTAATAATAAGCATTTATTCTTATAAAGCTATATATTTTCAAAATGAACTATCTGTGGCTTAATGAGTATGTGGCATGTGTTTATATTTCATATGGGCAAGAAAAAACTTAAAGTGGGAGATAGAAATTTGGGGAGGGGATGATCCTCTTTAGTTTTTTCTTGATTAATACTGTATCTGTTTTGAAATAATTCTTAAAAGACGTCTAATCTTTGCATTCATTGTGAGGATAATTTCATATGATTTACTACATTTTGCATTACATTTTTTTTAGCTCATGGGAACATTTAGTATCGTTGCTCTGGCTGTTTTTCATTAAATTGTAAACCTCCCATTGCTTCAAAAAGGGTATCCTAGATGCTGTTCGGTTTCAGTAAATAACTGTTTGCTATTGCTAAGAGATACTGAGATTTCTGTTTTCAAGAATACAGCAATTGAAATACTTTTATAGCAGACATACGTGTACCCACCACCTAGGTTTTACTATTATCCTTTTATTCTACTTGCTTTGACCACGTATGTATATTTGTAGCTCTATTGGAACTGGATTTTAAAATACAATTGGTGGGTAGCCCGTGCGAGGCTTCTGAAAATAGAGCTAACTAAGCTCACCTTGAAGCCAGAAGTAAAAAGCTGTGTTCAACCTGGCTTAAAGTAAAAGGTGTCCTCAAATTGAAAAACTGGGCAACTTACTCATATATATATATAATATATATATAACAGACATTTTGCTTTTCAAAGTAAATCCCATTTTCAAGTGCCTACCTACCAGTTTTTAAATCTAGTTAAGAAAGTCGCTGAAAGAGTGAATGAAAAATATGGAGGAGAGACTAGGTGGTTATATTATCACCCTACAGTGTAATTCCCACAGGTGACACACGACAAGCAAACCATCACCATCTCCAGTGACTATAAAAGATTTTTGAAATGTAATTAATTAACATTATAACACTCCCATTGCAGGAATAGAGCATAGCATTGGCAAGCCTATCTAATAAAAGAATGATTTGCAAATTGACCATCACTCCATTTAATCTATTGGGATTCAATGATGCATGCACAGTATTTCCCCTGGCTGTTGACACATGGCAGGTTTTGTGTGAATTCAGTATATGTCATGCTAGCGTATGTACAGGGCAAGAAAGTTTCCTCATTTTCAAACACATCATTTTTAGGCTCTTAGCTCCAGGATCTCAGTTCCTGGACACGCCCTGACCTGGAGCTGCCTTTCCTGATCCTTACCTCAGGGTTACTCTTAGAGTTCCTCAAACAATGGTGTTTGTTTCTTTAAGCACTTACCACATTTTGCACATATCAAGTTAATGAAGGGAATTGTATGATCAATACCTATCTCCTCTACTAGACTGTAAACTCTGCAACCTTTTCTTATCTCCCAATTGTAACCATATCATTCAGCATATGGAAGTCATGTGTTTAATATGAAACTGAAACTTAATTTCAAATGAAAGATGCTCAATTTTGTGATTAAAGACATGGGCATGATTGCCAGACACCTAGGATAGAATTGGTAACCCTCGCTGTCCCATCACCTTCTAATTTTCTGTCCTCAGTCATGTATTAAACTCTCTGAACTTTTTTATTGATATGGGGACATAAGATTGCTGCCACAAGATGACCAGCAGGGGAGTGCAGTTTGGAGGGACCAGGCCTATAAGGGAGGCCATTTCTGAGCAATCAGGCCAGCAGGAGAGGGCAGTTGGTAGGGACCAGGCCTGCAAGGGAGAGCAGTTGGGGGTGATCAAGCCTACAGAGGAAGGCAATTAGGGGTGACCAGGCCAGCAGAGGAGTTAAGTTGGGGGTGATCAGGCCTGCAGGGAAGGGCAGTTGTGGGGGGGTGGAGGGACCATGCCTGCAGGGGAGGGCAGTTAG
>PVJN01026208.1:0-29279 GCA_004026805.1 Lasiurus borealis
GCCATTTTTGTTGAGATTTATTTATCTTCTATAATTGAAATTTTGTAGCCTTGAGTGGAGGCCTGGGCCTGCCAGGGTGTGTGGAAAGCTTGGCTTCCTCCATCACTCAGGAAACCCAAGCCTCTTCCTGCTTGCTCCATGGCTACAGTCATCTTGCTTGGGGGTAATTTGTATACTAACTCCTGATTGGCTGGTGGGCGTGGCTTGTGGGTGAAGCAGAGTGGTGGTTAGTTTGCATATTACTTTTTTATTAGATAGGATAATATTAATTTTTCTTATAACTCTGCCTTAATTCCTTTATCAGACTGTATCTTACTGACAGTATAAAACCCTATTTAATAATTAAGATTGTATAAAATACATAACATAAGGTGTTAATGTATTTTTCTATTTTATGTTCAATATTTCACCAGTTAATATATATGTGTACTTGATAGAAACCAAGATTTCCTTTCTTTCTATAATAACAATTTTAGTGATAATCTCTCTATCCTAGATTTGTAAAATCCTACTAATAGTGTACTATGCTTACAGAATTCTTTAAATTTACAATTCATTTCAGTGCTTATGATGAATATATAAGGTGGTAACAATGACTATGTCTCCTCATTTTACAGATGAAGAATATAAGATAAATAGAAGTTGCTTGCATAATATTATAAATAGCAACTGGCTTCATCAACCAAATACTAGAAATTTTCTGTCACCTATTCCCTTCTCTACTACACACTGTCTAAACCTCAATCTAATAAAATAATTTCCCTTGGTCCATCCATAAATTAGCTCTAACTGTATCCTTCCAATTTATTTATTTAATATTAGAATTTTTATTAGCTTATCAGGGTGACCAGTTCATAAGGTATATAAATGTCAAAACACTAAGCTGTATACCTGAAAACTAATATAATATTGTATATCAACTGTAATTTAAAACAATTTTTAAAAACTAAAAAATAAAATAATTGACAATGTGCAAAATTATTAGACTAAACAGAGTTCACAATCAAAATTTTTAGTGTAGTAGAAAATTAAAGAAAATCTAAAAATTTAAATAAGAGGAGGTTAATTAAATAAATGTGTACAGTGGACTGTTATGAAACTATAATTTGTACTATAAAAGAGTGTTTGCTATCTTGGAAAGTTGTTCAAGCATTATTGTTAACTTAAAAAATATTGTGAAACAGACTGATACTAATCTAGTATGAAAAATAAGTGTCATATATGTATGATAGTGGGAAGAAAAGTTTTAGTAGTAGAATTAGGATAATCAATTGACTCAGATGTTAATTATACAAGACGTCTTCTGTCTTCTTTATTATTTATTAATAGACCTGCCATAAACCCAGATTGATTTAAGCAATACTCTTTAGTGGCTTTACAATTTGGCCTCTCTTAGGATCCAATATCAGATTAAATCTTTTTACAAATAACCCCTACCTCAATATATAAGATAAGCAATTCTTAAAACATATTAAAGTGTAGACCTGATATACAAATATTGCTCTGTGACTATAGAACATTCACTGAATTTCTCAGAGAATCATATATTGGCATATAGTAAAATAAAAATGAATTATTATAAACTGCCATTGCAACCATTTTAATAAATATTAAAATATTAATATAATGCTACAAAAATACTGCCAGTGGCCTAATGTTAGGATGGTAGGGGTGAAATTTAAATAATATGGTGGTTTCAAGCAGAAAAATCTAAATGGATTTCATGTCTCTGAAAATAATGTCACCTCATACTTAATGTATGACCTGAATGAATATTCTACTGTAAATTAGCCTTCATAAACAATGATCAAGTATCTTTCAAATATCTCCTTTCTATGTTATACTAACAGACTTATTCTGATTAACTGACAAAGATAACCAGAGACTCTGGAGACCACACATTCCTTGGGTGGAACCCTAAATGGTGACAACAGCAAAGAAAATATTTCTATTTTTGTGTAAATCTACTTTCTTTGAATAGTGGGTGAGCTATTACATGGAAATAATCCGTTCAAATCAGATAAAAATAATCTTTCATAAAGAGGTAATAATAATAAAATGGTAGAGTATCTCTTCACTGTCATAAAGATATAAAAAACAACTTGGGAAAGGATGAGGAACAAAAATAAAATAATAATATTCTCATTTCTGATAGAGCAGCCATAGTGATGAATGTGTTCTCTCTTTATATTCAACTAGAGGCCCAGGGCACAAAATTCATGCATGAGTGGGGGTGGTACCCTCAAATCAGCCTCACCCTCTCCAATCCGGGACCCCTTCAGGGGATGCCCAACTGCCTGTTTAGGCCCGATCCTCAGCAGTTGGACTTGCTTCTCACAATTCCTCTCACTGGCTCCAAACTGCTCACCTGCCTGCCTGCCTGTTCCCTGTAACTGTTCCCTCTGCTGGCCTAATTGCCCACAACTGCCCCCACCCAGCATATCTGGTTGCCCCTAACTGACCCCCTGCTGGCCTGGTTACCCAATGCAGCCTGCTGCTCAGTTGTTTGGTTGCTCCTCACTGATGTCCCTGCCAGTCTGGTTGCCCCACACAGCCTGTTCAGTTGTGATAGTCACTTAGGCTTTTATATATAGATAGATTGTGAATATCTAGAGCCCAAAGAACTTAAGTTTGAGAATCCAACTTTGCCATTTTAAAAAAAGTTTCATAGACATCCAAAATTTATAGCCTGATTGTTGATCATCAAAATCAACAAAACTGGCTGGTGTACTGAGGGTCTATTTGAAATCCAAAAATTTTGTTCATAATTTTTATTTTTAGCATCTTCTTCTTCCTCTTCCTCTTCTTCCCCCTCCTCTTGCCCCCTCCTCCTCCTCCTCCTCCACTTTTTCTTCCTCCTCCTCCTCGTCCACCTCCTCATTCTCCTTCTCCTTCTCCTTCTTCCTCGTCGTCGTCGTCTTATTCTTATTCTTCTTTTCTTCTTCTTCTTCAAGAATACCTTTCAGCATTTCATATAATACTGGATTGGCGATGATGAACTCCTTTAGTTTTTCTTATCTGTGAACCTCATTATCTGACCTTCAATTCTGAATGATAGCTTTGCTGGGTAGAGTAATCTTGGTTGTAGGTACTTACTATTCATCACTTTGAATATTTATTGCCACTCCCTTCTGGCATCCACAGTTTCCTTTCAGAAATCAGCTGACAATTGTATGGATATTCCCCTGTAGGTAACTAACTGTTTCTCTTGCTGCTTTTAATATTCTTTCTTTATCTTTTTCTGTTGTCATTTTATGTTGTGTCTAGGTGTAGTCCTTATTGGATTCCTTTGGTTTGGGGTTCTGTGCATTTCCTGGACTTGTAAGTCTATTTCTTTCACCAGGTGAGGGACATTTTCATTCATTATTTCTTCAAATAGGTTTTCATTATCTTCCTCTCTCTCTTCTTCTGGCTCCCCCATAATTCTGATGTTGGAATGCTTGAAGTTGTCCCAGAGGCTCCTTACACTATCTTCACATTTTTGGATTCTTTTTGCATTTTTCTTTTCCAGTTGAGTGTTTTCTGCTTCTTTGTGTTTCAAATCTTTGCCTTGATTCTTCCAATCCTGTAGTCTGCTGTTAGATCTCTGTATATTATTTTTTGTTTCAGTCAATGTATGTTTAATTTCTAGTTGTTCCTTTTTCATCTCCTCTTGGGTCTCGCTAAATTTCAATAAATTTATATAAAATTTATATAAATTTCTATAAAATTCTTAAATAACCTTATAACTGTGGTTTTGAACTCTATATCCAGTTGTTTATTTTCCTCCATTTCTTTTGTTTGTGATCAGTTTCTTTGTCTTCACATATTTCGCTGCTTCCCTGTGTTGGTAGAGTAGCTTTGTGTGCTAGGTGTTTTATGTGGCCCAGTTGCTCTGTCTTCCCAGTTACCTGAGGTGGACACTCTTGGTGCAGCCCTTTGTGGACTGTGTGTACAGTCTTGATGTAGTTAATTCTTGATGGCTGTTGGTATCAATGGGGGGAATTGACCTCTAAGCCAATTGGTTGTGAAGATCAGCTCTGTCTGTGCCTAGAGAACTTCTGTGCTGGAATCAGCCTTAAGATTTGCAAGATTGCAACAACCTCTGTGCTGGGCTTGGATGGGGTGGAGTCTAAGGGCTGAGCAGACAGCCTTGACTTCCCATTAGCCCTGCCCTACACTGAAGCCCCTGGGTCTCAGTGCCCCTGGGTCTCAGTGCCCCTGGTTAATCATTGCAGCCCTCTCTGTGTGCATGTGCACACACCTCCAGACCTCTGCCTTTCAGGCTCCCCTGAGTTCCGTGTACTCTAGGGACCTGTATGAGTCTGGGTCCCCAGGGTCTTGCCCGAAACTGGGTTCAATGCAATTGGATCTGTATTTCAGTGCAGTTGGGAGATTCTGTTTTCCTCCTGCTAGAGAAAGTCATTGGCACAATCAGCAGTCAGTCTTCTGTGTGCACACCTCAAGAACTCTGCCTTTCTTGGCTCCCCTGGCTCCCCTAAGTTTCTGTGTACTCCTCCCCATATGAGTCTCTCCTGGAATTGGGGTTCAGTGCAGTCAAAAGTGGAGTTCAGTGTAGTCAGGATTTTACATCTCCCTCCCACTAGAGGAAGCCAGCCAGACCCTCCACCGCTTGTCTTCACATGTGTGTCTCCGTGCCTCAGCTTTTTACAGCTCTTCTGAGTATTTGTGAGGCGCTATATTTCCTTCTAGTTGTAGAATTTCCACTCAGCCAGCTTTCCTGTGTTTCTGGATTGTGTCTGTTCTGTCTTTCAGTTGTAATTTTTAAATCGTTGTGCGAAGCAGCAGTTTAGGTGCTCACCTATTCTGCCATCTTGGTTTCTCCAATAAATGTGTTTTCAACTGCATAGTTCTTTCACTTATTCCTGAATTTATATATTCATTTATTATGTGTCCACAAATTATGAGGCACTTTTTGCTGGTTGAGAATACCAACTCAAATAAAACATGGTTCTTATTCTGGACTTAAATCCAGTGGGAAAGTCAAATAAGTAAAAACAGTTGCAAAATACTTAGGAAGTGCTATATACAAATATGGGCAGTGTTATATAAGCAGAGAAGAGGTTCATCTAAATTTGACTGAGCAGAGGCACTCCAGGAAAGTCAGTATTTCTGAAAAATATAAATGAATAACCTAGGTGAAGATGAATAAGTAAAAATTTGAATAGCATGTCTGAAGTGGTGAAACAACATGAAATACATATAATTCAATATGGCTTCGGTGATGGCTAGTGACAGAAAATGGGGAAAAACAAAACAAGATATGAAGTAAAACCAATGAGTTAAAACTGTTCCTAAAAGCTCAATGTTTACAGTTATAAATCATGTTGATAATATATGTCCTTGATACAATGTGATGCGAAAATGGAACTTGACTGCTGTGGTATTCTTCCCATTGACTAATAACCCTGGCTTTTCATGAGAAAAACATAAGGCAAATCACACCAAAGACATTCTATAAAACACATGGCCAATATTCCTCAAAGCTATCAAGGTCATTAAAAACAAGGCAATTCTGAGAAACTGTCACAAAAAAAAGGAGAATCTAAAAATACCTGACAACTAAATATGAAGTAGCATCCTGGATAGGATCAAAGAACGGAAAAAGTACTCTAGGTTTAAAACCATGGATTTCTGAATAAATTGTGAACTTTAGTTTAAGAGAATCCTATATAAAAAAAAAAAGCCTAATATGCAAATTGACCAAACTGTGGAATATCCGATGGACTGGTCACTATGAAGCGCACTGACCACCAGGGGGCAGACGCTCAATGCAGGAGCTGCTCACAGCCCACAGGCCCCAGGCCAGCCAAGACAGGTGCCAATGCCCCCCCCTCCATCAACTGGCAGAGGGACATGACCAGCAGCAGTGGGCACAGGGCTAGTGGGTAAGCAGGGCCCAATTGCCCTTTGTGGGAGGCAACCAGTGGCAGCAGTGGGGGTAGGGCCAGTGAGTGGGCAGCACAAGGCTGGCCAAGATGGGTGCCAGCAGGGGCCCAGGTCACTCCACCAGTTGCCACATAGATTGGCCTAGGGACCCTACCTGTACATGAATTTCATACACCAGACTCTAGTGTATAAATATTGATCCATTAATTGTATAAAATGTACTGTACTAGTATAATAGGTTAACACTAGGGGAAGTGAGGTATAGTGTATATGAGAACTCTATGTACTATCATCTTAATTTTTCTGTAAACATAAAACTGTTCTAAACAGTAAAGTTTATTTTAAAAGGGGGGGGGGTAGATTCCAAAGTAAAAATTTGGTAGAAGGCTGTATGTATTCAGGACATATTAAGTACTTCAAATTAATTTGTAGGCAGAATTCATGTTGTGAAATAATGGTAACTGGAAATATAGAATGCATATCAACTGTTTTGAATCAGCTTGAAATTTCTCAAAACATATTAAATTATACTCAATCTTCCTGACCAGGTCACATCACTTATTTTATATGCACATGTCACTGTCCACAGGTTTCAAATTATACAATTTCTACCATCTTTTAAAAATGTCCTGATTCAAAGTGTATATCCCCTAAGTCCATCTTTCTAAAAAATACTTGCCAAGGTAAGTCAATTGCAGAGAAGTTAATCTACTCTCCTGAATCACAAATACCTGCAATGAAGAAGTGCTCACTATCATTTTCCTATAAAGTGTTTCCTCTACAAAGTCTTTCTTTATCTTACCTTAAAAGTTTTACCAGAGACACAACTCTCCATGCTTTATGCCCCTAGCTTTATCCTCACTACTATCCCTCACCACAGAACAGATGTAATTTACTCTTGACAGAACCTGGGCTTTCAAGTTCTAACCTAGAAACTAATCTAACTGGATGGTTCAAAAAATTGTATTCCTTTTTTTTAATATTTTTTATTGTTTAAAGTATTACATGTGGTAGTACACTCATCTTCTCCTTTTTCCCCCATTGACCTTTCCCCAGCCTCCTCTACCTCCTGTCGCATGCCCTCATCCCAGCCCTCCAGTATCTTGTGTCCATTTCTTGTGCTTATAAGCATGCATGCAAGTCCTTTGATTGATCACTTTCACCCCCTCCCCAACACTCCCCTGCTTTCCCACTATAATTTGACAGTCTGTTCAGTGCTACCCATATATTTATCTTTTTGTTTATCAGGTTATAATGTTCTTTATTTTCCGTAAATGAGTGAGATCATGTAGAATTTTTCTTTCATTTCCTGGCTTATTTCACTTAACATAATGCTCTCCAGGTCTATCCATGCTGCTGCAAATGGTAAGAGTTTTTCTTCTTTTTTAATGCAGCATAGTATTCCATTGTGCATATGTACCATAGTTTTCTAATCCACTCATCTGCTGATGGGCATTTGAGCTGTTGTCAAATCTTAGCTATGATGAATTGTGCTGCTATGAACATAGGGGTGCATATATACTTTCTGATTGGTATTTCTGATTTCTTGGGATATATTCCTAGAAGTGGAATTATTGGGTCAAATGGAAGTTCCATTTTTAGTTTTCTGAGGAAACTCCATACTGTTCTCCACAGTGGCTGCACCAGTCTTCATTCCCACCAGCAGTGCATAAGGGTTCCTTTTTCTCTGCATCTTTGCCAGCACTTGTCTTTTGTTGATTTGTTGATTGACATCCTGACAGGCATTGTTATTTTGATTTGCATCTCTCAGATAATTAGTGACTTTCAGCATGTTTTCATATGTCTCTTGGTCTTCCTTCTGTCTTCTTTCAAAAAGTTTCTATTTAGGTCCGTTGCCCATTTTTTTATTGGATCATTTATCTTCCTCTTATTAAGTTGTGGATGTTGGAAATTAAACCTTTATCAGTGATAACATTTGCAAATATGTTCTCCCATACAGTGAGTTTTTCTTGTTGTTTTGTTGATGGTTTCTTTTGCTGTGCAAAAGCTTTTTATTTCGATGTAGTCCCATGAGTTCATCTTCTCTTTAGTTTCCATTGCCCTAGAAGTGGTATTGGTGAAGAAATTGCTTCAGCATATGTCTGAGATTTCTCTGCCTGTGGATTTCTCTAGAATTTGTATGTTTTCCCATCTTATGTTTAAGTCCTTTATCTATTTTGAGTTTATTTTTGTGTATGGTGCAAGTTGTGGGTCTAGTTTCATTTTTTTTGCATGTATCAGTCCAATTTTCCCAACACCATTTATTGAAGTGACTGTCTTGACTCTATTTGTATGTTCATGCGTCCTTTGTCAAAGATTGAGCATAGTGGTTTGTGTCAATATCTGGGTTCTCTATTCTATTCCATTGGTCTATATAAGAAGTTGTATTCTTGATAACTCAAAAGAGAGAGAGAGAGAGAAAGAGAGAGAGAGAGAGAGAGAGAGAGAGAGATTCAAAATTCCAGCTCATTACATCACTGTTTTATGGTAATGAGTAAACAAATTAATTGAGACAGATTTATATTTAGCAGCTTTAAAAACCTTCAGTTTGATTTTCTCAATTGGTTTGTCCTGTACTGGTCATCCATGGTCAACATGCCCAGAGTTGCATACCACATCCAGGTCTACCCTGAAGAATCTACCAGTATTTTAACAGAGGTATTAATGCCTAGATCTTGGCGCAGGACTAACAGTGAGAATTTCAGGATCCAAGCTAGATCATACAGGGGAAATATCTTTTACTAAATGAGGACGTTTTGGTGTTCTTTGAAGTCTATGACAAAGAATATGGCTGAAAGAATTCTTAATCCAAACTTAGATGATAAAAAATGTATTCTATACAATGACTAATGAGATAAAGAAACCCAAGCAAAAAAAAAAGAGTAAACACAATAAAAGCTATAGAGAAAAAGCTCTCACGATAGAAGTAGGAAGCTAAGTTCTTATAAGTCAACGTGGTACTTTCCTTGAACCCAAATACTATGTGGTATAAAAAAACAACAACAACAAGCAAACACAAGTATCATAATGTCAAAAAATATTAAAGATAATCCCACTCAATTCATCATGAAATGCATTTCATATGATTGAGTTTGGACTTACAGTATTGCTATTGGACTCATAATATGTGATTAATAAATGCAAATCATTTTTAAATGTCTAGTTTCATCTATTAAATTATCTTAATAGTGACATATATTTGAAATAATACTGATATCCGCATTTGAAAGAGTGGGTAGAATAGATTTTCTTACAGACTAAATGACTAAGTTTATCTCTATAACCAAAAGACAAAGGCCAAAATTCTCAAAAAATAAAATGGTTTTATATTTTATAATAAGATCTGTACCTAATTAACATTAAAACTTTATTTTGGCCATTTGTATGTCCTATTTGAAGAAGTGTCTATTTAGTGACCTGGCGAGTATTATGCTAAGTGAAATGAGTCAGTTAGAGAAAGACAAGTATTATCTCACTTACATGTGGAATATAATGAACAAAATAAACTGGCAAACAAAATAAATCCAAAGACATGGAAGCATACAACAGACTGAGGATCCTCAGAGGGAAGGACCATGGAGGGAAGAGATCAAGCAAATAACTTATATGCAAATATGCATAACCAATGGACACAGATAATAGTGGGCTAAAGCACTGGGGAGGGTAAAAGAGTGGGAAGGAGGAAGCTTAATGGGCGGGGGAGGACATCTATAAATACTTTCAACAATAAAGATAATTTTTTAAAGTGTCTATTTATCCTTAACCGGTTTGGCTCAATGGATAGAGTGGCAGCCTGCAGACTGAAGGGTCCCAGGTTTGATCTGGTCAACCTTCAAGGGCACATGCCCAGGTTGTGGCTTGATACCTGGGTTTTTGGCTAGATCCCCAGTGTGAGGCCTGCAGGAGGCGGCCAATCAATGACTCTGTCTCATCACTGATATTTCTATTTCTCTCTTCCTCTCCCTTCCTCTCTGAAATCAATAAAAATATATAGTTTTTTAAAGTGTCTATTTCGAACCCTTAACCATTTTTAATTGGATTCTTTGTTCTTTCAGTGTTCAGTTGTACAAATTATTTATAAATTCCGGCTATTATCCAATTATCACATGTATCATTGGAGAATGTATTCTCCCATTCAGTGGATTGTTTTACATGACAAGATGTTCAATGTAACAATCATCAGAGAAATGCAAATTAAAGTCACAATGAGAGATTACCTCACACCTGTAAGAATGGCTGTCACCAATAACAGGTGTTGGAAAAGATGTGAAGAAAAGGAAACCCTCGTGCACTATTGGCAGATTGGTGCAGCCTGTGTTGAATACTCTGAAGTTTCCTTTAAAAATTAAAAATGGAACTGCCTTATAATGCAGCGATTCCACTTCTGGGACTATACTTGAAGAAACCCAAAACAATAATACTAACTAATATATCCACTCTTCTGTTCATTGCAGTTATTTACAACAGCCAAGACTTGGAAGCAACCCAAGTGGCCATCAGAAGAAGAGTGGATAAAAAGTTGGGGTACATTTATACAATGGAATACTACTTGTCCATAAAAAAATAAGGAAATCTTACTTTGTGCAGCATCATGGATAGACTGGAGATTATTATGCTAAGTGAAATAAGCCAGTTAGAGAGAGACAAATTCCATGTGATTTCACTTATATGTAAATTCTAATGAGCAAAATAAACAAACAAACCAAATAGAAACAGATTGATAGATACAGAGAGCAGACTGACAGCTTCCAGAGGGAAGGGCCACTGGGGGACTAGGTGAAAAAGGTAAAGGAATTAACACCAAAAATACCTCATAGCCGAAACCGGATTCACTCAGTGGATAGAGCGTCGGCCTGCGGACTGAAAGGTCTCAGGTTCGATTCCGGGCAAGGGCATGTACATTGGTTGCGGGCACATCCCCAGTAGGGGGCGTGCAGGAGGCGGCTGATCGATGTCTCTCTCTCTCATCGATGTTTCTAACTCTCTATCCCTCTCCCTTCTCTCTGTGAAAAATCAATTAAATATATTTTTTAAAAAATACCTCATAGACACAGAAAACAGTTTGGTTATTACCAGAGGGAAAGGGAAATACAGGCAGAAGAGAGAAAAGGGGATAAATAGTGACAGAAGGAGGCTTGACTGTGGGTGCTGAACACAATACAATATACAGGCTATGTATTATAGAATTGTTACACTTGAAACTTATTTAATTTTATTAACCAATGTCACCCCAGTAAATTAAATACAATTTTAAAGTATAATTTAATGAAAGATTAGTATAATTTGCCAATGACAATTTATGTTATCATTAATGTATATATTTTGTTAATTTAAGTGAATATAAGTAAGTTCTTTTTCACATTGAACTTGTGATGAATACAGACATGTTAGAAACACATAATATGCATACAAACAACTTCTTGACTCAGAATACTTGACTTTTCTTCTAAGTTCCTTTGTCATAACACCAAAGAAAGATAAATGATAATCCCAAAAGGACTTGATTTTGTAAATAAATTTGGACATTTTTTACCCTCAATTTTCTCTTGCAAAAAAAGTGCCTTACATGAAAAATGTATAAAAGTAATGCAACTCTAAACTGAGACTTTAATCTCTAGTCACTTCCCTAAGAGACAGGTAGATCAGAGAGTATAATTTCCCTTATCATACAGCTTATCTCCTGTGTTGAAGGAGAAATCCTCCTATTTATTTTTCTTAGATAAATATGACCCCGACCTGATATAACACTTTATTTTTTCAGCAATGTAACACTATAAAAGCAAGTGCTTTTTAAGCTGTAGTATACCAATTCATGAAACTTTTGTATTGATAGCAGCAAGTTACCAGACATTTAAAAGCCCAATTTTTGTTCATTGAGAGATCTAAGTCACCTAGCTGATTAATTCTTAATTGAGTTATAAATAATATATCACTTGATTGTTTTCATACATTCAAAACTACCTTCATCTTTAAAAAGTTCCAGGACATTTTTGTTAACAGTTCTGAAAGAAATACCTGTTCTGACTTTGCCAGGGCTTTGTCTTCTTGTATTTTTTTAAGCCAGGCACCAGTTCTTTCACTTCTAGTATATGTTTCTTAGAGAGAGGGAAGAATTACCAATATGCTGGTTCCTTTCTTCAACTATGAATACTCATCAGTTAAAACAATTTGAGGACTGGAGTCTTTGGCATCCTGTTTTAGTACCCAAGAGTTGTAGAATTTTGCACCATAGTTCTAGATTTATAGCTCTTATTTACCCATTATGATACTAAAAACTCTAGCTTCAAATATCCTCCACATAGATATGAGTAACAAAAGGGGACAGAGTATAGCTATTGTGCCTTCAAAGAACAGCAATAAAACATTCAGCTTGCTTTACTTCATGTTCTTTAATTCATTTCATTTCATTTTAACTACCCAGAACAATTTCACCAGCCATTAGCCTGGAATGAAACCTTACAAAAGCTGATTTTTGCTATCAAGATGGGCCCAACTCTCCCTCCCCCTTCCTTTTCATAATTTTTGGGACAAATAAGCCACTTTATAGCTTCAGGCTTAGTTTTTCAAAGGACAAACCTTGTGAGACAAAGGATAGACCAAGTTCAGATTCAGAAACTTCAAAATAATATCCACGGAGAAAAATTTTGCATCACATTTTGTAAATTAAGACTGCCTTTGTGCACAAAAGATATAACAGAGGGAAACTTATTTGGTAAAATTTGAAAGTACTCCATATATGTATATTGGAAACAAAATCATCCTAAGTCACCAGTCATGAAAATTAACTAGTTCAAAAAATATTTTAAGAACATTAGTCTCCTAATATGGCAATAAGATAGAATTAATATTTTCAATATTGAATTGAAACAAAATTGCAATAAAATTATTTGTTGGCACTTAAATTAAGAATGATATATCTAAATTCACTACATTTCTGAATGCAGGTGATCAGCATACATATTTGGAAATACAATTTAGCTTTGATTTTGGGGTATCCATGGATTTTTTAAGAGAGAGTGCATGTGAAATTCATAATTTTATTGAAGAAATATTAAGAAATGACAAGCAAGTTATCTTTGACTTTGTTAACAAAAAATATCTCCATTCCTTGTCAGTACTGTTAGCTCTAGCTCATCATTTAGAACCTCACTGAAGGTTATGTACCACATTCGGGAACTGACTCTCCAAGTATAAGGTGGGGGGAGGGCGAGATGGAGCTGGGGGTTGCATTAAAAGCAACAAAGCAGCTTTTTTTGGAAAATACATTATTTTTTCTGCATATAACAGAAAGACTCTTTAGGTTTTACTGAAGACTGCATTTTTATATTTTTAAACTAAAAACAAAAATGGTTACATATTAAATCATTTCAGGAGTATGACTACCAGAATGCAAAAGTAATTGAAATCCAATTGTTCTCACCCTTTGAAAAAATTGTGTACTCTTATAAGTCTTTTATTAATTAATGTAGGAAGAAAACTCCTAATTTAAAAAATACCTGTCATGAGCCACATCACTTTTTAAGTTATTAACAATCATTTCAAGTAGAAAAATAAGTATGATCATGAATCTCATTCAGAAATTTCTTGGTAATTTGAGGTTATCTATTAGTATTTGTAGAATTCAGTGTGGAAAGTGCTGGGGTTTTTTGTTTGTTTGTTTGTTTTAATATATTTTATTGATGTTTTTACAGAGAGGAAGGGAGAGGGATAGCAACATCGATGAGAGAGAAACATCAATCAGCTGCCTCCTGCACACTTCCTACTGGGAATGTGCCTGCATCCAAGGTACATGCCTTTGACCGGAAACAAACCTGGGACCTTTCAGTCCACAGGCTGATGCTCTATCCACTGAACCAAACCCGTTAGGGCTGTGAATAAGTTACAGAATGCACATGCATCAGTGTTAAGCATCAGATATATGGGGAGTATGTTTCTCAGACAAGACATAGTGAGCACACCAGCAAATACAGGCACAAGAATCAAATAAATTCCATATTTCTCAATATCTTTGCTTTTTAAAAAAATAAACAAAATTTTACAAAAATGTACATGTTCTTAAATAACGTAATAGAAGCACACTCAACTCTCTATATATATTCCTCTATTTTCAATTCCCAAGTGAAGAAAAAGAAACATAAACTTAACATTATTTCTAAATGACAGCTTTCCTGCCTCCAGGAAAGGGCAAAGACCAGATCAATAACCCATGATAAAACAGACACAATATTCCAAACAGAGAAAAGACTGATGGAGAAATCTCTGAAACTAGAATTACAAAGAGAACCCTCTTTGACAAATGAAGAAACACCTTTCCATGTCATTAACACATAAGCCACACAGTGATACACCAAGGACCTACTTCTCAAGAGATAGTTAGCATCTGGAAATGGGAACATTAGTCCAGCATTCAATGCTTTAGAACGTGAGCACAGTGAAAGATAAATAACTGCAACACTAACAGTCAAATGAACAGCAAAAGTCTATTTCTCCTTAAAGTTCAGGTCTATCTTTTCCTTTGGCAGGGAGACAAACTGTGATGTCCCTTTCTGTTTGGAACTTCTTACAGAAACAAAAGTTGTCAGGATGATCCATGAGCTGATAGTAAGGTTGTCATTATAAAGACATTTCACAATTCTATTTTCTGGTATAAGAAAAAGGGTTTTTGTTTTATCTGGCACCAAACAAATGATGAACAGAAGAAAAAGATGTTCTTTACTTTATATGAATAAAAATATATTCATTTTATTTACATAATGTGCATAATCATATAAGGTTTATTATAGGAACCAAAATGTAGAGTATAGCTGAGCTCAGAAGGAGGGGAGAAGTCTTCACTGCTGGAACATTAGCTAATGTAGGAGATTTAACAAAAAAGGGATGGGGCTAAAATTTTAATAGGTACCAACAGAAACCAAAATTTAGAGCTAAGAAAAGCAAACCTATCTCTGAGGGTTGATGTAAAAAGAGGCTAAGATTTCTAATAAGGACATTACATTGTATATGAAAAAATATAAAGCTCAACAATGTGATTATAGTTCAATTTCTTATTATGGAGAGGATAAATGGTTAGAGTAGAAAAGCCTATGATTGAATATCAGCTAGGTATTATTGAGTTCTTATTGTTTACAAAGCAATGAATTACTATTTCATCCAGAGTTACACTGTGACCATTGAATAACATGCTGCCTTTGTGTATATCCCCTACTTTATATGTAGGAGCTGTAGGTATTTTTTTGGTGTTTTTGTGAAGAGTTCACATTCCATCATAACACAAAGTTTCTACCCTCTTTTGTAGACATTAAACTTTTCTCCCTGCTCCCACTCCTATCACTTTTTTTATTGTGCATTCTGATGCATTTCTTCTCCTGCTTGTCATTTACAACGTTGGCTCTTATAAATTGGACTACAGTACCTTCATACAGGACCCATATAATTTCCCTCCTGTCTGTCATGTCATATTCTCAGACTTTTCTCTCCCTTCCAATGCTCTCTGGTTGTTAGCCATTTTCCTTGATCTCTCTCCCTTGGTTAAGTAGTTTGTGTCCCATTCATAATGCTGAATTCTCTTCATTAGACTTCCTTTTAGCAGTCGTGTGTAAACTTGTGAAATTAAGTCAGCCTTTGGAGAAATTCAACCATCATTTTACTGTCAATGTTTCCCTCCCAATACCAGTTCCAGTGTCTTTCTCTTATCTCTGACCGCCTAAACCCTCCAAATCAATAACAGATCCCATGCCCCAGAACACTCTTCAACATCTAGTATCAATATAGTTATTTTGTAACCAATTCTCAAAGGAATCCACTCAATGCTAACTGATATCAACCTTGATTCTCTTCTTGTACCATTGACTTTTAAGCCATTGTTCCTTTGCTGTTGGCAAGGTAGATCTTTCCCACCCTGTACTTCCAGTATTATATTTTCCATATATGTACAAATCATTACTTTTATGCTTCATAACACAAAGAACAATCCCATTATTGCAGCTTGTTATGATATGAAGTAATAATTTATTGAGATTTATCTCATATTTAAACCAAATTTAATGCATAATTTTAATGCACAGCAAAGTCTGTCTTAACTAGGAAGAAGAGTTTACCTGATGTTATGAACTAAATGTTGCCCCTAAAATTCATATATTGAAGCTTTAACCACCAATGTGATTATATTTGTAGATAGAGCCTTTAAACACGTAATTCAAGTTAAATGAGATCATAACGGAGAGATTCTAATCCAATATAACTTGTGTATAAATATAAAAGATGAAGAGATACCAGAGGGCTCTCTTTTTACCAATATACATATACAGAAAAGAAAGGCCATGAGAGGACACCAAGATAAAGTGAACATCTGCAGGCCAAGAAGAGAGGCCTTAGAACAAACAAACTTCCCAACACCTTGTTTTTGGACATCCAGCCTTCAGAATTGTGAGAAAAGTAATGTCTGTTGATGCTACAAAGTGTGAGCTATTTTATTATGGTAGCCCAGGTAGATAAATACACCTGACTTTATGTATCTTTGTAATGATCCAGTTTGCTATTTATGTTAATAACTATTTATTAGTTATTCATATATTTAAAATATGAATACAAATATAACAACCATTGGATAGCAGTGATCATAAATCAATTTTCCACATGAAACAATAACTACAAATATATACAGTGCTATACTATCATTTAATTTTTTATTTTAATGTAATGATATTCTATAACTTTACATGGTCCACAAATTCCATTATATAAGATTTAAAATTGTCATTTCCACTATTCATGTTTCAATTTAACAAATACTTTATTTAAAAATAGTTTACTTATAATCTCTTTTCCCTAAACAACATAATATTAAAAAGTGATTTTATAGAAACTTCACTAGGGATCATAAACTCTCTTTGTGGCAATTGTAAACAGGATAATTTACATGAAGTGTCCTCCCTGAAAAATTATGCATAAACCCAGAGCTTACATTTTAAATATATCATCTCACATTCTGATTTTATACAAGTATTTTATTAGAAAACTAAGAGTAAGTAGTTCATGATAGTGCCAGTTATTACTAAAATCACATACTAAAGGAAAAAAATTAAAAATGGATCAGCTATTTTATTTCTAAGGCAATATGAATTTGACATTCAAACTATTTCCCATATTCTATCAGAATATCAAAGAAAAATGAGAGTAGATCAACCATGTATTTCTTTAAATATTTTTCTATCATATTTTTAATAACTTCAATCCAAGGATAAAGATTCAGGCTTTGTGGAATTAGGGAATACTTTCCCTTCAAGCACATCCTATCTAATAAAAGAGTAATATGCAAATTGACCATACCTCCACTACACCAAGCCATGCCTACCAACTATAGCCACCAGCCAATCAGAGCGAGTATGCAAATTAACCCAACCAAGATGGCTACAGCCACAGAAGAGCAGGAGGGAGGCTTGGGTTGCTCCTGGTGATGGAGGAAGCCAAGCTTTCCACACACCCTGGCTGGCAGCAAAGTTTCAACGGCTCTGAGAGCAGAAGGCTTTGCTCTACTATAGGCTACAAGGTTTCAATTGTAGAAGATAAATAAATCCCAGATACCAGGGCCTCCACTTGGGTTGCTGGGGGCATGGCCCACTTGCAAACCACAGTACCCTCGCCCAGGCCACCCTATGCCCCAAGGGAACACCCACCCTGATTCAAGACACCCTTCAGGGCAAACCAGCTGCCCCCCCCCATGCACCAGGCCTTTATCCTTTCTAATAAAAGAGTAACATGCAGATTGACCATCAATCCAACACACAAGATGACTCTCCCAATGTGATCAAAAGATCTTGCGCCCATGTGGAGACAAGATGGCCACCACAAGAAGGCCAGCAGGGGAGGGCAGTTAGGGGTGCCCAGGCCTGCAAGGAGGGCAGTTGGAGGTGATCAAGCCTGAAAGGGAGGGAAGTTAGTGGTGACCAGGTTGGCAGAGGAGGGAAGTTGGGGGTGAATGGGCCTGCAGGGAAAGGCAATTTGGAGGGATTCAGGCCTTCAGGGGAAGGCAGTTAGGGGCAAACAGGCTGGCATGGGAGCAGTTAGGCATCAATCAGGCTGGCAGGTGTGTGGGTAGGGGGTTATTAGGCTGGCAGGCAGAATCAGTTAGGGGCAATCAGGAAGGCAGGCAGGTGAGCACTTGGGACCCGGTAGTTGTGGATTGTAAGAGGCAAGTCCAGGTAAGATCAGGCCTAAATGGTCAATTGGACATCCCTCAAGGGGTCACAGATTAAAGAGGGAGCAGGCTGGGCTGAAGGACACACACCCCTGGTGCACAAATTTCATGCACTGGGCCTCTAGTATTTATATAAAATGGAATTTTAAATAGTATTATATGGACTATAAATAATATTAAAATAATTGTCCTTAGCCCTACCTAGTTTGGCTCGGTGAATAGAGCCCCGGCCTGCAGACTGAAGGGTCCCAGGTTTGATTCTGGTCAAAGGCATATGCCCAGGTTGCGGGCTCGATCCCCGGGGGGGGGGGGGTTGTGCAGGAGGCAGCGAATCAGTGATTCTCTGTCATCATTGATGTTTCTATCTCTTCCTCGTCCTTCCTCTCTGAAATCAATAAAAATATATTTTTTAAATTGTCCTTAGTCAAATCTCTGAATTTGTATAATGTGTAGATCCTAATGGGAAATCACAAAAGGAATAAAATGGTGGAGGCCTTTACAAACTTTAGTTTCCCAAGTAAATGATAGCTTATATGAATTGTGCTTTATTTTTTTATTTAGAATTTAGGTAATTATACACTTCAGTTTTACTATCAACCATCAAACTTTAATTCAAGAGTAATCGGAAAGCATTAACTATGCAATAAATGTGATAGTGCTGATAACCATTATTTAAAAGTTAACCAATGCAGTAGAATTTCACTAATTCTCATGAATAGCAAGAAACCTTGTTGATGACTGATTTTAGAAAATCAACAAGTGGATAAATATTTTCAATAATTGAGAGGGAATTAATGGGTAACTTAACAGTTATTTTGAGAAAACCATTTGCATAATAATTGGTAACAATAATACAATGTAACAAAACAAATATTTATTAATAAACATTTTTCTATAAAATTGGCAATATTTAAATCATGTAACTTTTAAGACTTAAATGTTTTTTAGGCGCAATGAATTGTATATTCTCCTTGGAATTTTATATACACACTGTCCTAGCTATAATATACAGCATGATGTTCATGGCTTCTCATACTAACTGTGAAAACTTGAGCAATCACCCAGAGCAAGAGTGGAAGACAAATGCAGGCAGAGAGAATTTGAGAAAATATTTCTTTTTTATAAACAACTTACCTGAAAGTTCAGCATGTAGTAGAACTGCTCTAATCAATGCTTCTTCAAAACCACAAGACCCTACCTGAGGCAACTTTACACAATCTCGGATTTTGGAGAAACACAGTTGGAAAAACTTTGGATCTCTCCACTTATGGATATGTAATCTGAAAATTTTCATGACATTATATTTGTTTCCTGTATTCACTTTGATTAAAATTTCGAACCATTTTGTTTCTTTTGCTCTCTATATATTTATTTATCTACCTGATATCTTCTATAATGTTATTAATATTATAGTCTTTGTTTTTTTCTAAACACTAATATTTCTTTTTCCTCATTTAATTCTTTATTGTTGAAAATATTACATATGTACCCTTTTCCCCCCACTGTCCTCTCCCAGCCTGTGCCCACCCTCTAGTCCCAGCATACACCACCCAATGCCCATAGTCTGTGTTCATTGGTTATGCTTGTATGCATACAAGTCCTTCTGTTGATCTCTTATCTCCCAAACTCCTTGCCTACCATCCCCTGCCTTCCCTGTGAGGTTTGAAGGTATTATTTATTTTTTAAGTTACCTTTATGTGTTGTAAATTATGAAGATAGAAGCCAGTGAAGGAGAAAGTGTGAGTGAGGAAGCGAAAGAGGAGTGTGTGGATCTGTGGTGGGTGTATTTGTGTGTGTGTGCGCGCGCACGCGCATGTGAGTCTGAGTGAGGGACTGCTAGATCTCACAGGAACTTCGGGGGCTGGTAGACCGAGTTTGGCTAGCCAGGCTGCCTCTGCTACTGCAGTAATCTCTCCTGGAGTACTTGGCTCTGCTACAGATCCTGCCCCATTGTCAAGGGGAGAGCAATGGTGACTGGAAGTCCACCCTCACCTCCACCCAGGGGGCCTTCAGTCACCACCTGGTATCCTACAGCCACACTGGCCAGGGAACTGCTGCCTTGAGTGTGAAGGTATAAACACCCAGACTCTAACTTCTCTGGCTAATAGCTGTTGTAAGTTGTGTAGTGTGCTCTCCTCTTGCCAGCCAGCTGCTTTATCCCTGGGTACCACGACTGCATAAGCAGCTAGGCGAACAGCTGCTGCCCATGACTGCATGTGGAGCAAGCAGCTATCACCCAGGACCATGTGAAGAGTAAGCAGCCAGGGGAAAAAACAGCCATTACCTATGACCACACTAAGAACAAGCATTCACCACCTGCAACCATGTGGGGAGTAGCCACCATCCAACATGCAAGGACCAGCTGACCTGTAATCACCTGAGAAGTAGCTGCCTCCTGTAACAGCCAGAAGAGGAGTCAGTGTCTGTGACCACCCAAGGAGCAGTTGCCGCCCCATGACCACAAGAAGAGCAGCCATCATCTGCAACCATGTGACCCACCACCAGGCCCTCCATGGCAGCCATAGGCCCTATGCAATTTGACACTTAGATTATTCAGTGAGAGCAAAAATGGTGAGATAAAAAAAAACCACCACCACAGGAAGAAAAGGAGTAAGCCCAAGAAAACAAACTACATGAAACAAAGACATACAATATGACAGAAAAATTTCAGAATAAGGGTCAGACAGTTCATAAACATGATGGATGAGAAAATAAATAAGCTATGTAAGAACCAAGAAGACATGAAGAGTGATATAGCTACAATAATAATAATAAAAAAAAAACACTATAGACGCTTTCAACAGTAAACTAGAAGCAGAGGACCTAACTAGTGAATTAGAAACAGAGAAGCAAAACACACACAATGCAAAACGCAATTGGAGAAAAAAATCAAAAGACAGGAAGATAACCTGAGGAAGCTTTAGAAAAAAATAAAACAAATCAACATACATATAACAGGGGTGCCAGAATGACAAGACCAGGAACAAGGGTTAGAAAACCTATTTGAAGACATGATGCCAGAAAATGTCCATAATATGGGGAAGAAAACTTCACACAAGTACAGGGAGTCCCAAACAATATAAATTAAAGGGATCCACACAAAGACAAGTCATAATTACAATAACAAACATTAACAACAAAGAGAGACTCTTAAAGGCTACAAGAGGGAGACAGAAAGTTACATACAAGGGATATCCCATTAGATTATTAAACGATTTATTGACAGAAACACATCAGGCCAGAAAGGAATGGAAGGAAGTATACAAAGTGATGCAAACCAAGGGACTGAATCCTAGAATACTCTATCCAGAAAGGCTATCATTCAAAATTGAAGGGAAAATCATGAGCTTCATGGACAAAGAAAAGATAAGGGAATTTATCATTACCAAGCCAGTAATGCAAGAAATGTAAAGAAACTGTTATTTAAAAAAAAGATAAAAAATAAAGGGGAAAGAGTAACACAGGAAAAAAAAATGGCTAAAAACAAGTACCTGTCAATAATAATTAAACATGAATGGGCTCCACTCAAAGGATATCAAGTGGCTGAATGGATAAAAAAACATGAGTCATATATTTTCTACCTACAAGAGATCCACCTCAGAACAAGATACTCAAAGACTGAAAGTGAAGGGATGAAACAATATCTTCCAGGCAAAGGAAATGAAAAAAAAGTGGGGTAGCAATATTTATATCTGACAAAATAAACTTCAGAGTGAAGGCCATAAGAAGGGATAAGGAAGGCCACTTCATAATGCGAGAGGGATTAATACAACAAGATGATATAACCCTTATAAACATATATGCACCTAATGCAGGAGGACACAAATACATAACAAAATTCTGGAAGGTATTAAGGGAGAGATCAACAACAATACAATCATATTAAGGGACTTTAATAACCACTTAAATCACTTGATAAATCTTTTAGACAAAAATTTAGCAAAGAAACAGCAATCCTAAATGACTCACTAGATCATATGGACTTAATTAACATCTTTAGAATATTTCACCCCAAAGTTATAGAATATTCACTTTTACCAAGTGCACATGGGACATTTTCAAAGATAGATCACATATTGGGTCACAGACAAAGTCTCTCCAAATTCAAGAAGACTGAAATCATATCAAGCATCTACTCAGACCACAATGGCATAATATTAGAAATCAACTAAAATAAAAACAATAAAAAAAGCAAATACTTGGAAGCTGAATAGTATGCTACTAAACAATTATTGGGCTAGCACAGAAATCAACGAAGAAATAAAAAACATCCTAGAAATGAATGTTAATAAATACACAACAATCCAAAACCTATGGAACAAAATGAAAGCAGTCCTGAGAGAGAAGTTGATAACATTACAAGCCTACCTCAAAAAAAAAAAAAAGTTAATAAATTATCGAACTCTACAGCTTAAAAATTAGAAAGAGTACAACAAGAAAATCCCAGAGTGAGCAGAAGGAAGGAGATAATAAAGATCAGAGCATAAATAAATGACATAGACCACCAACTTACACCATACACAAAAATAAACTCAAAATGGATAAAGGCCTTAAACATAAGATGGGAAACCATAAAAATACTAGAGGAATCCACAGGCAGAAAAATCTCAGACATATGCTGAAGCAATGAAAACTAAAGAGAAATTAACCAAATGGGACTACATCAAAATAAAAAAGCTTTTGCACAGCAAAAGAAACCATCAACAAAACAACAAGAAATCCCATTGAATGGGAGAACATATTTGCCAATGATATTTCCGATAAGGGTTTAATCTCCAACATTTACAGGGAACTCATACTATTTAACAAAAGGAAGATAAACAACCCAATCAAAAAATGGGCAAGAAGACAAAAGGAAGGTCAAGAGACATATGAAAACATGCTCAACAACACTATTCATCCGAGAGATGCAAATCAAAATGACAATGTGATACCATCTAACACAAATCAGGATGGCTATCATCAATAAATCAACAGACAAGTTCTGGCAAGGATGAGGAGAAAAAGGAACACTCGTGCACTGCTGGTGGGAATGCAGACTGGTACAGCCACTGTGGAGATGAATATGGAGTTTCCTTAAAAAATTAAAAATGGAACTCCCATTTGACCCAGAGATCCCCTTTCTAGGAACATATCCCAAGAAACTAGAAACACCAATCAGAAAGGATATATGCACCCCTATGTTTATAGCAGCACAATTTATCAGAGCTAAGATTTGGAAACAGCCTAAGTGCCTATCAGCAGATGAGTGGATTTAAAAACTGTGGTACATTTACACAATGGAATACTATGTTGCTGTAAATATGAATAAGTTTTACCATTTGCAACAGCATGGATGGAACTAGAAAGCATTATGCTAAGCAAAATAAGCCAGAGATAGATAAATATTACATGGTCTCACTCATTTGTGGAATATAATGAATAAGATAAACTGATGAACAAAAATAGAACGAGAGACATAGAAGTGTCAAACAGACTGTACAACCTATGAAGTAAGGTGGGGGATGTGGAGGTAAGAGATCAACCAACAGACTTATATGCATGCATATAAGCATAACCAATGGACACAGACAGTAAGGGAGTAAGGGCTTGTGCGTGGGTTGGGGGTGGTGTAGGAGAGGTCAATGGGGGGAAAAGGAGACTCATGTATTACTTTAAACAATAAAGAATTTAAGTTATAAATAATAATAATAAATTAGTTTTGTGTCCTAATAATCTCAATATTTCTATTTTTGTAGTTTTAACATTATCCACCATTATCAAATCCAGCCCATGGTTCACTGTCAGATTTGATTATTGACTTAATATTTTGTGCATTTTGCATGTGTTGATATGTTCCCTAAAATAATAGTATATTATTCAAATAAACTGAGATTTCATTCTCTAAATATTTATCTTCTCATTGCCATTGTCAATATTTATGTGTGATGAAGCGACATTTTCTGTGGTTTTATAATTAGCAATGAATTTAAAGCTTATATATTAACTAGAGGCCTGATTCACAAAATTCATGCCCTGTGGGGGTGTGGCCCTCAGCTAAGCCTGCACCCTCTCCAATCTGGGACCCTTCAGGGAACGTCCAACTGCTGGTGGGATCAGGCCTAAACCGACAGACATCTTTCTCACAGTCCGGGACTGCTGGCTCCCAATCGCTCGTCTGCCTGACAGCCTGATCACCCCCTAAACACTCCTCTGCCAGTCTGGTCAATGCTTAACTGCTCTGCTGCTAGTCTGATTGCCTCCAACTGCCCACTCCTGCTGACCTGGTCACCCCTAACTGCCCTCCCCTACAGGCCTGTTAGTGAGGGGCGACCAAACAACTGAGCACCAGGCTTCATGTGGCTATCAGGCACACAGGGTGGGGGCAGTTGGGGGCAACCAGACCTGCAGAGGGGGCAGTGAAGGGGGACCAGGCTGGCAGAAGGGGGCATTGAGGGCTGATCAGATTAGCAGGGGGTAGTTGAGGGTGACCCTGCCAGCAGGGGATGCAGTAAGGGGTGACCAGCCTGGTGGGGGGGGCACTAAGGGGCAACCAGGCCAGCAGGGGGGGTGGGGAGTATCCACAGGATCAGGCCTAAACCGGCAGTTGGACATTCCCCCAAGGGGTCCCAGGTTGGAGAGGGTACAGACTGGGCTGAGGGGACCCCCACATGTATGAATTTCCTGCACTGGGCCTTTAGTTCAAATCATAAATGCATTCTAAAATAGTCACATTTGTATTTAACTATAAATTCCCCCATCCAAAACATTCAGATTAGTTAATAAAATCAAGGACAAATAAAATAGTTTAATTGGTTGTTGATTTATAAAATCATGCAAATAAAGACATATAAACCTCAGCCTATTTATATATGCAAAGATTTTCAACATTCTGGATTTTATATTTTTTGCACAAATCATTGCAATCCTCATAAATATTGCAGTACCTATTAACTTTTCAAAAATAAGCACAAAATGATAAAGAAATATAATAATAATCCTATATAATAGAAGGCCAGAGGCATCACAACTGGAATGACCAGAGACTAGACCACCATGCCTCCCTCCGTGCAGGCTGGCCCCACCCCCAAGCAAGCAGTGAGGGACAATCATGCAGGCAGGCGGGCAGAGTGGTTAGGGGTAAACAGGTAGGCAGACCAGTGGTTAGGGGTGATCAGGTAGGCAGACCAGCAGTTAGGGGTGATCAGGTAGGCAGACAACTCTTGCTGGGCTGGCCCTGCCTCACAGCAAAGAAAGAGGGACTCATAGGACATCCAAGCCATCACACCCCAGCCTGTCTCCTGCAGAGGGATGCCACCAGTGGCAAGGGAGGGGTGTGGCAGCACTGCACAGATGGCAAGCAGTGGCAGTGGTGGGGGTGGGACCAGCTGCCTGTAGCTGGGGGAAGGAAAGCCCCAATAGGCCTTCATCTCGAGGGTTCCCAGATTGTGAGAGGGCACACGCATGGCTGAGGGACACCCCCGTCCCCGGGTGAACAAATTTTTGTGCACCAGGCCTCTAGTAAGATATAAAGTTTGAAAGACAATAGTTGACTCTTGACTTTCTCTCAAACCCATAACAGTTTTAAAGGCATAAATGCCATTTGATGAAAATCTTCTAGGAAATTTTCCAGTCCAGTTGTTTTCCTGCTTTAGTCACTTTTTAAATAGCCCATAAACAATCAACTGGACAGGGTCAATTTTTTTTTTGGCAAAGAATTCTAACAGGTATTATTTGCCGCACAATCACTACAGAATCACTTTGGTAAACTGCTGGGTTTTTGTTGTTGTTATTGTTGAAGATAACTTTTTTTTTCATTTGTCTTTATTGCTGAAAGTATTACAGATGACCCCTTTGTCTGTTCCCCTATTGACCCTCCTCCACCCCACACCTGCCCCCCCCAGGCCTTTACCACTCTATTGTCTGTGTCCATGGGCTATGAATATATGTATATAAATTACTAGATTAATCACTCCAGGTAAGTTATTGTAGTTATAAAATGTAATTTAGATAAAAGCCTAAAAGTTCTACATTTTTATTTTAAAAAATACATAGAATTGCCATACTCAACCCTACTTTTCCAAAATGAAAAATATACAAATAACACTACAAATATTCAAAATTTGGCATTTTGTTACTTTGAGTAAAAGTCTTTAACTTTAAGGAGAGGGGAGTGATACAATTGATACAAATGATCACTATTTTTTTGACCTACCTTTCTTTAACTTTATATTATGTTTTATTCATAAAAACAAGAAACTTCAGGTCACCATCAGAACTATGTCAGGTCCATAAACTTCCCACCAATTCCCAATCCATAGTACACAAATTAGCTATCACTTAATGAAGTAGTATTTAGGCATTCCAGGATTCCATCCAAATCTGCCTCAATAGTGTATTCTAAATACTTAAGCACATTAATGAATGCCAATTTCTAGTTACAAAATTAAGGCTTACTTAAAAGGAAAAGATATACTTGAGTAAAAATCAACAGTAATTTATAAGCAACAAATAACCAAAGCAGCACTTTTTGTGTAGCAAGGATGTAGCTTCCAACCCAACTATCTCAAATGACTTAATTATGTTCTAAGTACAGATAAAATACTTTTTGTTTGATATTTCTCTTAAAAGCTCCTTTTTTTTAGAATCATCAGAAGAGAAAAGCTCCAAGGTCACCTGTCAATAATGAACAAACCCTCAGTAAATCACTGTACTTCACAAATAAATTCCACATCAGTAATTAAAACCAGGCCTCTCTGGTCCTGTGTTATCAGCTCATCAAATTCATTGCTCATCTAGAATAACAGATCCACATCTGCAGACATTACAGCACGCCAGATAAATCAATCCTTTCAATGATGCTTTGAGCCATCTCTGCTCCCTTTTAACCAGCCCGATATTTATTTCCCCCTGACACTTCTGACATTCTATTTACTGTAGGCAAATGGAACTCATACGGCACCTTGTAATGGCTTTACCAAATCCCATTGTGGGGCATATCTTAGAAGACTGATGGTTGCAATAAACAAGGTTTTATGGTGTAAGTGTGAGCTTCCAACTTTTTTCCCCTAGATTTGACTTCTGCTGTGAAGGTTTATTACATTTGATTGCAGGTGGAAGACTAGTAACCATTAGAACTTTGTTAACTAAAAGTCAGCAAAAAAAACTTTTGAGCTGATTTCAGTGTTTCTCGTCTTTCTTTTATTTTCTATTAATTTAATTCTCTATCAAAGGCATCTTGAGCATAGGTTGCAGCTCCAAAGTCCATAGAATATCAACAATAAAACTATTGCTAATTCACTCATTTGCTTTTTTGATATTTAAAAGAAGAAACCATCACGAGGTTAGAAGAAGGAGACTTTTGGAATTATTATTCTTAAAAGGATATAATCATACAGAGAAAAATTATATACAACCTAAACGTAATAGTTCATGCATTTTAATACAAAAAGCCTTTGTGAAATAGTATAATAAGCAACTTGAGGAAAACATTGATAGTAATCATGCTTTTAAATAAAATTGGCATTTTGAAAGAGCCCCCTTTTTATTTTCACAAATGAACCAATATTCTGAAGAAAAATAAAACTAGAAATTGTAACAGTTGTGTTATTCCAGCTGACAAATTCTGGGTGGCTCTGCACAAATCATTTTTTCACTGAGTTACACTAACTTTTGTGGCCGCAGTTATGCAGGGCTCTGAGACACTCACATTAAATTAATGTCATAATGTTAGTGGAGCTCACTCTTGGCATATATTAAACATTTCTTTATGATACATAATATTTGAAAGAACTGTCACTGTCAACATCTTGTCTGTTCCTTTTTTCTTAATAAACAAAGCTAAAGCACATAGTAGGTTATGAATGCTGTGATCACTTTCTGAACTTTGAGTTAAAATAGTATGAAAACTCCATATTTATCAATCTTGTGTTCTCATTATACTGTTCTCAGAGGCCAAAGTTTGAATATATTGTGTTTTGAAATAATGACCTAAAGCGTCCCTCCTCCCTAAGTCTGTCCTGAGAATTTGTGCTTGTGATGGGCTAGATAGGATCAACAGGCTCATAATTTCCCTTTAAACATACCAAGAAAGGTCTTAATTATTCAAGGATTGATAGGGAGTCTCTCATCCCAGACACTGTTTTCCAATAATTGGCTATTGAGGGCAAGCAAAAGAAACAAACTTCATTGTCTTTATAAACTGACATTTTACCTATAGCTGAAAGACAGAAGCCACAGAAATGCAGAACTAAATGAGGTCTTAGAGATTACAGATGAAAAAACTGAGATGAAAACAAACTGAGCTGAAGTGCCCAAGGTCACACAGTTAGATATTGGATGAATGGTGGAATTCAAGAGCCCAGACCTCTGAGCTTCAGTCCTATTAAATAATAGACATGATCATTAATAGTTTCAGCCAGCATGCTTTCTTGAGCCCTGTAAGTATCTTGTGTTTTTGTTTTGTTTTGTTTTTTGTGCTGTCCCTGAAGTAACATCAGCTAGCAGCGAAAGAAACTTGTGATCTATACTTGTAAGCCTTCCAAAAACAGAGGTAGAGAAGTACTACTTTTTTAATTCCCAGCTCAAATACCAATTCCTGAGACACAGTAATTGTTCAACAGATACTTGGTTAGTGAGTAAAGTCAAGCAAATTCAAGATCCCTCCATCAAGTCCATGAATGGGAAGAAGGACTATAGGAGAAAGATTAATCAAAATTCTTTAATTACATACTAGTGAGGAGGATATTTTACCTCTCCAATTTTTTATGCTAAGACTGTCCACAAAGATGCCAGACAGAACAAAGTAGTGTAAATAATTATAATGGTCTTTTATATGTGACAATCTCAAAAAAGGAAAGTTAAGCTTCATAACATCTTTTATGATGTAGTTAAATATTATTATCCACATTTTACAGAAGGTAAATTCAGGAGCAATATGTGTGAAGTTGGATGTTCACAATCAAATGGAAAGTTTATGACAACATTGACAATTTAATCTGTGAACCCTGATTATCAATGCTTAACACAACCAATTATATCAGTTATAATGCCTGTGTGATGATAATAAAGCTATTTTTATAACAGTTTTCATAGTAGGAATTCAAAGTCCTATACAAATACACTGTCTACCCAGTAGTTTTGTAAATAACAATCTACAGATAACAAAGAAAATTAACCCTAATACCAAAACCCCACTGAGGGGTTCTAAATTTCA
>PVJN01026209.1:0-13698 GCA_004026805.1 Lasiurus borealis
TAATATGCTGGTGTTTTTTGCAAACCAATGCCCTGTAAGCCCAAATCAGGTGGTCTGTTTTGTTTGGATAGCCAATTATTGTTTAGGACTGGTGTTTTGTTTACAAATTTTAATTTGAAAGGGTTTTGTCTGGGCAAACATAGTCTGAATTACCATGGCTCTTCCACTTCCTGTTATGTTACATTAATCTGATTTACGTATGTATGTTATCTATAGATCTAAAGATGAGTGTTCTAATGATGACAACCAATTTTAATACTGTTCCCAATAATTTCTGCTTTTGAGTATTGGCTACTGTTATAAGCTAAATTGTGTCCCCATCCCCCTTCACCCCCCGTTAAAATCCATATGTTGACGTCTTAATTCCCCAGTACCTCAGAATGCAACTATAGTATTTGGAAAGACGATCTTTAAAAATAATTAAGTTAAAATGAGGTCTTAGGATAGGTCCTAATCCAGAATAACTGGTATCCTGATAAGAAGGTAACTGGATACAGGTGTGTATGTTTACTTAGGAAAGACTATGTGAAGACAAAGGCAGAACATGGCCATCTACAGTCAAGGAAAGAGACCACAGAATAAAATTAACCCTGCCAACATCTTGACCTTGGACTTCCAGCCTGTAGAGTTGTGAAAAACTCAATTTCTTTTGTTTAAGCCACCCAGCCTGTGGTATTTTGTTAAGGCAGTCCTAGCAAACTAATACAACTACCTACTATATGTAATAATATTCACTTAGGCATTTTACAATGAAGTTAGGTTTACTATGTTCAAGTCAGTCTGCCAGGTACAGTGAAAATGTAATTCTAAGCAGTTTATAACCCAGAACATGAGGCAAGCTATAGGTAAGATACAGTCATCAACATAAATGATAAGAAACATTACAAGGCCTAAAGCAAAAATACCAAATAAAGAATCCTATCTAATAAAGAGGGAATATGCTAACAGCCATCACTCATCACAAAGATGGCTGCACCCACAGCTGAAGCCAAGTTCCCATAAGGAGCCTTAACAAGCAATCAGCAGGGATCCAAGGCTACACCCTCCCCCACCTACATAGGGCTTGACAGGGGAACTCAGGCAGCATCCCACATCTGGTAGGGCTTGACAGGGGATCTCAGGCCATGCTTCCCCCACAGCGACCTCAATGTGCGCTTCCTGTCCTGGTGCTTGGCTAGGGGACCTCAGGCTGCTCCCTCTGCCCCAGCACCAGGCTGGGAGACCTGAGGCTGCACCCCTCTTCCTGGCTGGGATTCACAGGGGACCTCAGGCTGTGCCCCACCACCCAACAGGGCTTGACAGGGAACCTCAAGGTGCACCCCCAGTGCTGGGTCAGGAGAACTCAGGCCACGTCCCAGGCCCAGTGAGGCTTTACGGGGGACCTGAGGCTGTGCCCTCCACCTGGTGAGGCTTGACGGGGACTTCAGGCCATGTCCCCCAGCTGGCAGGGCTTGACAGGGGACCTCAAGGCATGCCCCCCACCCTAATCTGAGCTGGGAGACCTCAGGCAACACACACACACACCCTCCTGGCACTGGGCCAGGGAACCTGAGGCTACATCCCTTGCCCAACGAGGCTTGACAAGGGTGAGACTGGCTAGGTTTAGATCTAGCCCAACGGGGGCGGGTGCCGGCTGGGTCTGGGTATCACGTGATTTTGAAGCACACCTGGGTGGGAGGGGACTTGACTCTGGGTCCCGTGGTGTGCCCTAGAGTCTGATAGGAGGAAGGTTTTCATATACATTTTACTAATTTTCTTTTATCTCTGACACTTCTATTAAAGAAAAAGGGCAAATAGCAATGTTAAATTATTTCCTCTAATTAATCCCCTTTTAATGTGCATGAATTTCGTGCACCAGACTACTAGTATATTTATAATTTTATTGGTGCTCTAGAGGGAGAGAAATGGCTATGGGCTACATCTCAAAAACTTCAAAATTTGACCTAGGTCTTAAAAGATACATAAGATTCAACTAAGTAGAGGAGAGGACATCTAGGTGAGAGGACTAAAAAGTGTACAAAGTCAAATATATGTCTTCTACTAGACTGAGCATTCCCCTTCTCCCGCCAAGTTCATTTAACGTAGGTGCCAATCTTCTTTTTCTGTTCTAAAATTACTAAATGTGTTTAATGACTGCATCCTCATAAAATTTAGGCACTTTTTGTTCCTGCCAGATAAATAGCAGTGCAATTGACTTTGTTCGGTACAATTCTGACATCTAAAGGATGCTCTGGCTCATCTCTAAGGCCTCTAGGGCTTCTGCTGAGATTTAATTTTATTTTCAAATGGCCTATGAAGGCAATAAGCAGCTCATGGAACATTCTTTTTTGAAATCCTGGCCATTTTTAAATCTCTAGCTTACCTATCAAATTTCATCGTGTTGTAATAGCTCCACAACGCAGGTGGCCTGTGTTTTCTTAAGTGCCTCCTCTCCTGAAGAATGTATTACTCATTTCATTAATGTTTCATACCTAAGTATCCTAATGTATTTAATTTTTTATTTAATGAAATTTCTAACCTTCGGGCTGAGGTAGTTATCAGAACGTTTCATCCAAGCTGCTGGAAAAGTGCTCATTAAGAAGAGGGAGTCTTGAAGATGGGATTTTAAGGAAGGACTTGGCAGGAACCTAAACACATATAGATCTAAGCTCTCATAAATGTTCACCAGCCCTAACGCCAGACTGCAGTGGTCGGCAAACTGCGGCTCGCGAGCCACATAGGTTTGCCGCTCTGCTGGCTAAATGAGTCTGCCGACCACGGCTTGACGCTCGATTCCATAACTATAGGCTCTTGTTGTTCCCTGTGATTAAGCCCCTAGGAATCAATTCTTTCTTGCCAAGCAGGTAAATTCTGCTGACATTTCCTTTTAGATTTTGGTGACAGGCATTTAACAGTGAGTTTTGTAGTTTTTCAAAAGATACGTTTTAATGCTTGTAAGAATTTTTAAAAAATAACGATCTGTCTGTAGAGAGCCCTAATTCTCCTGTAACATATAAACGTTTACTTTCTTTCATAAAAGCGGTAGACTTCTGTGAAACCATCATCATCAGATGCCAGACTCGTTGAACCAAAAATAAACATGCTTCGCATCGAATGGTTTCAATCGTTTTACACCGATTTCTTGAAGAATCAAGAAACTCAGCTGAATCCGTTTGAACTTGGGACGGTTTGGCCTCAAAGCACCTGTCCGTCCCAACCATTTACCTTCGGGTTCATGGGCGTGAAGAACCTAAGTCAGAGAAGCTTTGAGGCCGGACAGAAAATTTTTAAAATTCAGGTCTCTTTCTGTCCTTTACGCGGTTCGGATGACATTTGGGATCCAGAAAGAACCAGGTTTTTAAGTTTAATCATAACTTATATTGCATCCTATGTTTTAAAACAAACAAAAATATATATGTGTACAGTGCACTGAAAAATTCACTCGGTGAGAAGTTACGGAATGCTTAAAAACCCACATTTTTCGCCTTTTTCTTTTGTGTTGTGCCCGCTCCTTCTGTGACAAAGTGGGCCAGAGGTGCTGTTACCCCCAAATACAACGAGGGGCGGGTGTTACCACATGCTTACCTTAGGGAAACAACGTGAACTTTATAACTGGACTGGAAAATCGTTTGTTGAGAGGAAAAAATAAATAAAATAAAGGAAACGGAAGCCGGTGGCTTGACCCCAAAGCAGGCCCGCCGTTAGAAAGGCCTCCAAACGCTTCGTCCGTCAAGGAACGCAGCTTTTCCCGCGGAGTCTCGCCTTCCGTTCAGCTCGGCACGCCCACCCGGACGCCGTCGTCTTGGCAACATATATCCCACCCACCCCTTCGCCACGCCCATTTCTTTGGACGTCAGGGGCTAGCCGGGCTTCCATTGGTCTATCGGTCCGTCAGTGTGGGAGACGTACGAGACCGCGAAGCTCTGAAACTCCGACTTGAAGGTGTGGCGCTTGGGGTTCGCGAGGTGCCGAACGGAGGTGGGAGCCGGCAGTCTCGGCGGTGAGCGACCCTCAGGGGAGAATGACGAGAAGGGCGGCTGGAGGTGTGTAGGGCGCTCGGTCCAGCTGGCTGCCTCGCGATGGGGGACCACAGCCGGGCTGCCTCGCTCGCCTGAGGCGCAGGCCCTGGGTCCGCCTGCTCGCAGCCTCGGGGGGTCCTTCCCTCACGCCCTTTCCCTGGCGGCTGAGCCTGCAGCCTGCCCTCCCGCTGTCGCCCCCGGAGGAAACGGTGTCTCCTCAGCGTCACAAACGGTGTCTTCTCCTCAGCTTCCCTCCCTCCCCACAAGCAACACCAGAGCTCCTACGTGCCTACACCTCATCCAAGTCTATTTTACTCCCCACTAATCCGTTTCATAATTAAATTCTGACTCCGACACCCAGAAACGTTCTACCTGCACTTGGCCCCGTGCAGCAATGCAATGCTCCAGTCCCACCTGACCTTGTGAGCAGCTCGCCCTGCACAAACCGAGTCCAGAACAGTTCTTTTTTAAAAAATATATTTTATTGATTTTTTTTTACAGAGAGAAAGGGAGAGGAATAGAGTCAGAAACATCTGATGAGAGAGAGAGACATCGATCAGCCGCCTCCTGCACGCCCCCCACTGGGGATGTGCCCGCAACCCAGGTACATGCCCTTGACCGGAATCGAACCCGGGACCTTTCAGTCCGCAGGCCGATGCTCTATCCACTGAGCCACACAGGTTTTGGCCAGAACAGTTCTTTTATCAAGAGCAAGCCGTGCACCTCTGCCCACTTGGGGCTTTCCCTCTCCTGGAAAGCAGCAAATGAAAGCCGTTTGTTTGTTGTTTATTGTTTATTGGTAATCCTCACCCAAAGATATTTTTCCCATTGATTTTTTTAGAGCGGAAGTGAGGGGTAGAGACACAGAAACCTATTACAGATCCCTCTGCTCTATGTCCCCCCTCAAATTAGTAATTGAGATTCCTCATACGGATACACATTTCTCTGACTCATGATTTTAATAGTGTCCTCACTCTTCATTCTCAGGATATTACAATTTTTATATAATTATTCTTCTACTGTTAATAGACACTGAGTTAGTTTCCGGGTCTTTGCAATTATAAACAATGCTGTTTTGAACAACCCATTAGTGATCCACAACGAGTGTTTTTTTTTTTTTTTTGAAGCAACTTTGTTGAGATATACCGCATATCATATGTCACCCTAAAAATGCAACCTTTTGCAACGCAGTCATTTTTAGAATGTTCACAAAACTATGCAGACATCACAGGTAATCGAATTTCAGAACATTTTTATCATCCCCAAAAGAAACTCCTTCCTCCCCTCCCCGTCAGCCATTCTCTCCTGGGTATATTAAAGTCATTTTTAATGTGAAATTCTACTAGCATGTCCCGAATATAATCTACATTGTCTTCTGAACTATTTCAAGCATTATTTTTCTCACATTAGAACTTAGGTTTACCTGCAACTTAGTTTTGTGTAAGATGTGAGGAATGGCTTTAGCTAAAATTTTCATTCATTGTTATGTCACTATTCGGAAAGCCATGGTGGTCCATGGGCCAAATCTGGCCCACCATCTGTTTTTGTAAATAAAATTATATCGAAACACAGCCACATCCATTTGCTTACCTGTCTGGCTGCTACAATGTTGAGTTTAGTAGCAGAGACTACATAGGCTCAAATTCTAAATATTAGTGTTTGGTCCTTTATAAAAATAGTTTGCCAACTCCTGGAATAGGACATCTTTTGCTCACGAATGCAAATGTCATGTTTGTCCCACATGGTTTCCATAGGTTTGCTTTTGTTTTTGAGCTCAACTAGTCTATCTCATTTGTCTAGCACTGCACCTATAACAGTATTTTGATTACTTGACCTCTAAAAGAAAACAATATCTAATAGATTAAACTTCTCTACTCCTTAAAAATTTTTTTTCTTAAGTTATTCTTGGTTCTCAGATCCTCCATATGAATTTAATGATCACTTTATGATATACCTTGAGAAATATTTTTTGGGTTTTGATAGGAATTGCTTTGAATATACAGATTAATTTGGGAAGAATTGCCATCTTTGTAGTATTGTCTTCCTATCCATGAACTTAGTATAACTTGATTGTTCTCAAAACTTTTTAAAAAAAATATATTTTATTGATTTTTTACAGAGAGGAAAGGAGAGAGATAGTTAGAAACATCGATGAGAGAGAAACATCAACTGCCTCTTGCATGCCCCCTACTGGGATGTGCCCGAAACCAAGGTACATGCCCTTGACCGGAATTGAACCTGGGACCTTTCAGTCTACAGGCCGAGGCTCGGTCCACTGAGCCAAACCGGTTTTAGCTGTTCTCAAAACTTTTAATGTTGACTGACTTCTTTAAATGATAGGAGATGTGTTGTATCCTCCTCTATTTCTTGAAAGAGTTGTATGGAATTGGTCTTATGGCAGTCCCTCAAATAACATTGATGAGATGCTGTAGCAGTATCTTGTTTATTATATGTTAGCTTATGGTAAAATTGGTCATTTGGCTTAGAGTTGCAGAAGATATTGACAGCATTAAATGAGGACTACATTTATTTAAGCGTTTGATAGAATACACCAGTGCACTTGTGTAGACCTGTCATTTTCTTTTTGAGTAGGTTTTAATGAAATTAAGATAATGAGAGTAAATTCTGTTTGCCTATGTCTTATCATTTTAGTGCTCTATTTCTTCTTGTGGATCCAATTTTTCTTCATTTTTCTTCAGTCTGAAGAATTTGCTTTAACATGGCTTGTAGTATGGCTTGTTGGTGATGGATTCTGTTTATTTGCTTGAAATGTTTTTTATTTAACTTTCATTTTTTAAATATTTGTTTTTAAACTGGATATATAGCTTAGTTTTTTTAGCACTTCGATATTCCATTGTCCTATGTCTTGTGTTGTTTTTAGTTAACTATTTGGAGTCTCCTTTGTTCTGTGTATAATGTCTTTTTCTGGCTCCTTTAGTTTTTGAAGTTTTACTAGTAGTGAGACTTAATTTACTAATACATATCATAAATTTCTTTCTTTTTAGGAATATAGTCCTATGAGTTTTGCCAAATGTAAACAGTTGTGAACTATTACTATAATCAAGACATAGTGTATCATCTGTAAGTCTATAAAGTTCTCCATACTCCTTTATCATCAATTATCTGACCACACCCCTAGCTTCTACCAAGCACTGATCTGATGATATGTGCCACTATAGGTTTGCATTTTGTTAATGGAATCCTATAGTATCTAGTCTTTTGTGTATGGCTTCTTTAATCTAGCATTATCCATTTAAGATTAAGCCATTTTATTGCATGTATCATTAGTTTATTCCTTTCTTGTGAATAGATTTCATCCTACATATGTACCACAATTTGTTTATCCATTCTCCAGTTAATGGACATTTGGGTTGTTTCCAGGTTTTGGCTATTAGCAATAAAGCAAGTATAAACGTTTGCCTGCAGACCTTTGTGTGGTCATAGATTTTTATTTTTGCTAGGTGACTACCTAAGAGTGAAACTGCTAAGTAATATGATAAGTATATTTTTAACTTCATAAAATACTGCCAAATTTTTTTCCCAAAGTGGCTGTTCCATTTGTTTTACTACCAGCAGCATATGACAGTTCTAATTATTCTATATTCCTATCAGCTGTTGGTATTGTTAATACTTTAAAATTTAACTATTTCAGTAAGTGTGTATTGATGACTCACTGTAATTTAAATTGCATTTCTCTGATGAATAATGTTGTAGAGCATCTTTTGTGTACTTGTATATGTATATCTTCTTTGGTACAAATATCTATTGAAATATTTTGCTTATCTTTTGGACAGCTCTATTGAGTTATAATTAACATACAATACAGTTGATATATTGAAGTTGTATAGTTTGATAAGTTCTGGCATAAGTATACATCCATGAAGTCATCACTACAGTCAAATTAATGTATATTCTACAACAGGGATGATGAGCCTTGAAAACATGCTTATGAAAGAAGCCAGTCAGAAAAGACCACATATTGTGAGTATTTATGTCCAGAATAGGCAAATCCATAGAGACAAAATGGTTAGTGGTTGCCAGCAACTGAGATCAGGAGAATAGAGAGTGAGTAAGGAGTTTCTTTTGGGGATGACAAAAATTTTCTGGAATTAGATACCTGTGATGGCTGCATAGTTTTATAAACATTCTAAAAATGACTGAATTGTAAAAGGTTGCATATTTATAGTATGTGATATATGATATGTGGTATATCTCAATAACGTTGTTTTGAAAAAAATACATCTCTAGTTGTAAATCACTAATGGATTGTTCAAAACAGCGTCCTATCTAATAAAAGAGTAATATGGAAATTAACCATCACTTTGCTACACCCACAAACCATGCCCACCAGCCAATCAGGAGAGAGTATGCAAATTAATTCCAACCAAGGTGGCTGTGGCCTCTGAACGAGCAGGAGGCTTGGGTTTCATCAGCAATGGATGGAGCCAGGCTTTCTGCAAACCCTGGCAGACCCAAGCCTCCACTCAAGGCTACAGAGTTTCAATTATAGAAGATAAATAAATCCCAACAAAAGTTGACGGCAGGCTCAGAGCTGGAGAGAGCAGGAGGTTTGAGTTGCCACTGGCGATGGAGGAATCCAAGCTTCTGCAGTCCTAGCCTGCATTGGCCTTGGCTTAAGGCTACAAAGTTTCAATTATAGAAGATAAATAAATCCCAGATCCCAGGGCCTCTGCTTGGGTCACTGGGGGAGAGTATGGCCTGCAAACCATCACTAGGGGTGTGGATGGCCTGCAAACCTCGCCCAGGCCACCCCACGCCTCAAGGGAACCCCCTAATCTGGGAAACCCTTCAGGGCAAACTAGCTGGCACCCACCCATGCACCAGGCCTCTATCCTATCTAATAAAAGTGTAATATGCAAATTGACCATCACTCCAACACACAAAATGGTTGCCCCTATGTGGTCAAAGATCCTGCCTCCAAGTGGACACAAGATGGCTATCACAAGATGGCCAGCAGGGGAAGGCAATTGGAGGGACCAGGCCTGCAAGGGAGGGCAGTTGGGGGCAATCAAGCCTGCAGGGGAGGCAGTTGGGGGTGGGTGGGATCAGGCCTGCAGTGGAGGGAAGTTGGGAGTGACCGGGCTTGCAGGGAAGGGCAGTTGGGGGGGGACTAAGGCCTGCAGGCGAGAACAGTTGGGGGGTTGGGACCAAGCCTGCAGGGGAGGACAGTTAGGGATAATCAGGCTGGCAGGGGAGCAGTTAGGCATCAATCAGGTTGGCATGGGATTGTTTAGGGTGTGATCAGGCTGGCAGGCAGAAGTGGTTAGGGTCAATCAGGAAGATAGACAGGCAAGCAGTTGAGAGCCAGCAGTCCTGGATTGTGAGAGAGATGTATGACTGCGCTTTGAGGGGTTCCCATATTGGAGAGGGTGAAGGCTGGGCTGAGGGACACACACCCCTGTCTGTAACGGAGCGAGTCCCCACAAGATAGACCATAGAGATGCTTGGTGGTGAAGCGCAGGCAATACACTGGACTGCTCAGGGGTGTCGACGTCAGCGGGAAGGCGTGTAGGCAGGCCCTTTGGCGCCGATCCCACAGTCGTACAACCCCGTTGTAGAAGGAACCTGTGGCCAGCAAGTGGTTCCCATCTGTCTGCAAGCAGCACAGAGTGCTGTCGTGGGGCTCCTCCCACTCCATGACACACTTCCTGACGCTGGCTCGGAGGTCCCAGTATCGAACATAAGTGTCATAGCCACAGGACAGGAGCGTGAAAGGGGACTCATACATGAGGTCCAGCACCCCAGCCCCTGGGGAAAAGTCACTGCCCAGGTGCGTCATCAGCTGCCCACTGTTGAGGTCCCAGATTCTCAGGGGTGAGAAGTGCCCACAACAAGCCATACCAGTCACAAAAGAGCTGAGTAATGGGCTGATAGCAATGGATCAGACTCAGTCTTCAGTCTGGATGGTGTGTAAGCACTGGCCAAGCTGGCCTGAGGCCAAAGACCATACCTTGGCCGTTCTGTCCCTGGAGCTGCTCACGATGATGCCCTCTTTGCAGTCCATACCAGCTGTTGGCAATCGTCCCAGGAGGGTTGATGGATACTTCCGGCACAGCAAACCCAGCTCACCAGAATTAGCCAACATAACTCACTCATTGACCCGGCCCTGGGCAGCCTCTCCTGGGCCCACAGAGCAGAGAACCAGCATCAGTTGGTGTTTTTCAAACCAACTGAGAACCCTCACCCTCAGAGTGACAATTTAATAGAAGTGATGACTTCATGTTCCAAAGTTTGCACATACAGTATCACATGTTGGCTCCTCTGGACGAAGCGAGCGAGAAAGGAGGGTTCTGGTTCTTCCAGGTGCATAAATCAGAGGTCATGTCAGGCGGGGCCTGGCTGCCAGGCTGCCAGAGGCTCGCCTGGTAAGAGCCCGACAGAGGGGAAGTCCCTCTTTTTATATCCATTCTGCCTTCCCCTATTGGCTCATAGATGCTGGCTCGGCAATCTCTAATTGGTTCTCAGGCAGCAAGGGACCAGCTAACCCAGGAGATTCCTAGTAAGGCTGATTGACCAAGTTAGCCTAAGGGACTCGGGAAGTTATGGTTCAGGTGTTGTGGTCTGGCCGAAGATAATAGTTTACAGGCCTGGCTTAGAGGAGGAAGTGTTGCAAGCCTAGCCGTAAGGGGATTCCTCAATAGTTCCCAATTTAACTGCTACACTGTCCATGAATTTTGTGCACTGGACCTCTAGTTGTTTATAATTTGCAAAGACCTGGAAACTAACTCAGTGTCTATTAACAGTAGAAGAATGATTATAAAAATTTTAATATTCTTAGAATGAAAAGCGAAGATACTATTAAAATCATAAGTTAGAGAAATGTGTATTAATATCAGGAATCTCAATTATAATTTGAGGGTAAAATGTACAGAGGAATATGTAATAGGTATAACACAGAATTAAAGTTTAAAAATACATGGAATACTATATCATTTAATAAAAATATAAGTAATGCCTTGGGATCATAAACATCAGCTTCCACATGGTAATTAGTTATAGATAACTTGTGGAATGTACTTGTGGAGAGTGAAGAAAAGAAGAATGTCAGTAAGGGAGAATTCATAGAGGGCTTAAACTGTACTTGATAATATGTTATTTCTTTTCTATATTATAGGTATACAGACATTAGTTTTATTTTTAGAACATTTCTAATTATTTTTATAAGAAAATATTACAGAACAAAATGGCAATAGAATCTGGAAGGGATAAATAAGCTGATTTTTTTACATACAAAATAGCTCAGTATCAAATGTAGAATTGAGGTCAAATCAGAACCAATTGAGAAAACAATGTTGGTGGAGGACTGGTTTACATACATAAGTCATAATCATATAACTTCTTTAAAAAAGTTGTGGTTTCCATTGGGAAAACTATACCAAGCAAAAATGTAAAGCATGATAACCTGGAAGCAATTTCACTAATGCATATTTTGATAAGTGGTGCTACTCTCAGAAGTCAAATCAATGCCTTCTAGGAGATTTGTGAAATGATATAAAATAGTCTCAGAGGGAGGAAAACATAAGGATGTGAGGGTGAGGAAAAGCCAAAAGGAGATCTTTTTTGCATGGCATAGGAACTCAGTTAAAAGATACTACCGAGGAGAACCAAGGTGGCAGCATAGGTGAACACCTAAACTGCTGCCTCGCACAACAATTTCAAAACTACAGCTAAAAAACAGAACATTATCCAGAACCACAGGAAAGCTGGCTGAGTGGAACTTCTACAACTAGAAGGAAAGAGAAGGTCTCACGGAGACTCAGAGGAGATGCAAAAAGCTGAGGTGCGGAGACACTTGTGTAGAGAGGATGGGCAGCATAGTGCCTGGCTGGCTTCCGATAACAGGAGGGAGACGGAAACTTCCAACTGCACTGAAACCCAGTTGCGACTGCACTGAACTCCAGTTCCGACTGCACTGAACCCCAGTTTCGGGCGAGACTCATATGGGGGAATCTGGACTGTTGTGAAAAGGGAGGAGTGCACGGAAACTTAGGGTAGCCAAGAAAGGCAGAGGTCTGGAGGTGCGCAAGTGCACACATAGAGTGCTGACTGCTGATTGTGTTGCTGGCTTTCTCTAGCAGGAGGAAGACAGGACCTCCCAATTGCATTGAAATCCAGCTCCAACTGCACTGAATCCCAGTTTCGGGTGAGACTCTGAGGACCAAGTCTCATACAGGTCCCCGGAGCACACGGAAACTCAGGGGAGCCAGAAGATAGAGGCCTGGAGGCACGCAAGCATGAGTTTACGCAGAGAGGGCTGCAGTGATTACCAAGGTATGCTGAGACCCAGGGGCCATGTAGGGCAGGGCTGATGGGAAGCCAAGGCTATCTGCTCAGCCCTGAGACTCTGCCCTAAACACAGAGGCTTTTGCAATCAAGTCTTAAAAGGCTGACTCCAGCACAGAAGTTCTCCCAGCATAGACACAACCAATTGGCTTGAAGGTCAATTCCTCCCAGTGATACCAAAAATAATCAAGACTTAACTACAACAAGGTTATACACACATTCCACAAAGGGGTGCACCAAGAGTGTCCACTTCAGGTAACTGAGGAGGCAGAGCTACTGGGCAACTAGCACACAAAGCTACTCTATCAACTCAGGGAAGCAGCGAAAATGCAGAGACAAAGGAACAAATCACAAATGAAAGAAATGGAGGAAAATCAATAACTGGATATAGAGTTCAAAACCACGATTATAAGGTTTTTCAAGAATTTCCTAGAAAAGATGGATAAATTTAGCGAGACCTAAGAGGAGATGAAAAAGGGCCAACTAGAAATTAAACATTCATTGATTGAAATAAAAAATAATATACAGAGACCTAACAGCAGACTAGAGGAACACAAGAATCAAGTCAAAGATTTGAAATACAGAGGAGCAGAAAACACTCAACTGGAAAAGAAAAAATAATCCAAAAATGGGAAGATAGTGTAAGGAGCCTCTGGTTCAACTTCAAGCGTACCAACATCAGAATTATGTGGATGCCAGAAGAAGAGAGAGAGCAAGATACTGAAAACCTATTTGAAGAAATAATGACTGAAAACTTCCCCCATCTGGTGAAAGAAATAGACTTACAAGTCCAGGAGGCGCACAGAACCCCAAACAAAAGAAATCCAAAGAGTACCACACCAAGACACCTCATAATTAAAATGCCAAGAGCAAAAGACAATATTAAAAGCAGCAAGAGAAAAAACCATTAATTAGCTACAAGGGAGCACCCATAAGATTGTCAGCTAATTTCTCAACAGAAACTATGCAGGCCAGAAGGAAGTAGCAAAAAATATTCAAAGTGATGAATAGCAAGAACCTACAAAAAAGATTACCCAGCAAAGTTATCATTCAGAATTGAAGGTCAGATAAAGAGCTTTACAGATAAGAAAATACTAAAGGAATTCATCACCACCAAACCAGTATTATATGAAATGCTGAAAGGTACTGTTTAAAAAAAGGAAGAAGAAGAAAAAGGTAAAGATAAAAATTATGAATAACAAATACTTATCTATCAACAAGTGAATCTAAAAATCAAGTGAATTGAAAATCTGATGAACAGAATAAACTGGTGAATATAATAGAATCAGGGTCATAGAAAGGAAGTGGATTGACAATTCTCGGGGAAAAAGGTGAGGTGGGTGCAGTGAGACACTGGACAAAAATCACATACTTATGGATGAAGACAATGGGGGCA